>CABFOQ010024481.1:5441-18501 GCA_900660455.1 Gephyroberyx darwinii
GTGGGAGGGGTAAAGGGCAGAGGTGGAAACTGGCTTCTACAGTGTGTGTGTGTGTACCTCTGTGTATACTGTGAGATCGCCTGTGTGATTGTCTACACATATATGGATCCTGGTTCCACCATCATTTTGAATATTTCCACCTCCCTTTTGCATTTCATTTAAAACACACTTTTTATCCCACGGTACACAAAGTGCCTCCTTTTCCTGGAGGATGGGAGGCCTGGTCTGGTGAGGGTAGAGAGAGAGATAGAGAGTGAAAGCCAGAGAGAGCTGAAAGTGAATGGCTACTGACTTGCCCTGGGGCAAAGAAGAGAGAGAACCTTTAATCAGCACAATCAGACACCCAGGCTATGAGGGACTGATCCATCCCTCTGGCTGACTTTGTCCAACACATGGGACTACTTCAGCATTTCTGTTAAGCCCCCCCCCCCATAAAACAGATCAATCAATAGCATAGCCCATTTTAGCATCCTAATTTATCAGTGCCATACTGAAAAGCAACATCATTTCACATATACTATGTTTCAAGTAGTATGATACATGTTTCAAAACTGGCACAATACTGTACATGTATGGATCACATTCATTGGAAATATTATCATTTTATTCCCATGTGCTGTTGACAACATATAACATATCCAAAATTGAATTCCGCCACTCAAAACATTTATTCTTTTAAAACATATTTTCGAGTGTAAATGATTTATTTTCCCGGATGAGATCTTATAGGCTAAATGTATGGCTACCACAACCGATACAGCATTAAAACTTTGAAACAGGACATATCACATACTGTAGGGCTGCCTCGCAGCACAAGAACAAGCCTTTCTGTGTACACTGAAACGAGTTTGGCAAGTTCTGCTTATCTGCTGTCTCTCTTACATGGTGGGTAGAGAAAAGAATATCTTTGTCCAGACATTTAAACATGGGCTACAAGTGGCTTATATGGCACATATACATGATATACGCCAAAAAAAATCAAACTCCAGTCTCCTACAGTGTTTTTTTTTTGTGTCATTCAAGCGCTTTGCACGAGCTACTTCTCGCCTATTCTAGCAGGTGCTCCGTGGTTGTTGATAGCTATCCTTATGTCAACTTACCACCAACAAGTCACAAAAAAACTCACCTTTCCTTTCAGGTCCAGGATAAATATCGCAGACGCCGACATCTTGATAAAGAAAAATCCCCCGACTACAATAACTAGACTAGATAAAAGCTGGGTTTACTGTACTTCCGTAAAATATGGGTCACTTAATTGGGCTAATAGTCGCTCCCATCCTCTCCCTCCTCTCGCACTCTGTCAGTCGTTGTGTTTGACTGCAACTCGCTGCTTTTCCGGACCGGAGTGTCAAGTCGGCCACGACGAAAGAAACACCACTTCCGGTGGTGGCTTATCCTGACTGACTTTATTGATTGAGGGTCCTAGTCTATAACTCCTTTTGTTTAGGAACAATTGTGCCGCAGCTCTGTGGACTATTTTAGCTAGAGTTTCAGTCTATAATCAGTGTAATGATTCTATTGCGTGTTTTGTTGTTTTGTGCACCCCAACACGTGACAATAACTAATTCTGCACTTTTATTTAGAAGACCAAATCACTTAACTTCCGGTACGACTCAGGCTGTGTCTGGTGGCTTGACGGAACTTGTTTCCGGGTAAGCGCCTCGCCTGTCAGCTTCAACACACACAGACCTGTCAGACTGCTTTCATCAAGTGGTGGAGGACCACCATACGCTCCGAGCGTCTTTTTGAGACAATTGTGTGTGTTTTTCTGCACACCATAGTAACTTTTTTCTATCGCCTAATTATTGATGCGATCACCGATGTAGTGATGGTTAATGGCTGTCTATTCATGAGCACTTCTATAGCGCTGAATTACTTCATGCTCTACATGCTGTGATAAAATAATATCTGCTATTATTCACTCTTCCTACTGTAAAAGATCCTTCAATATCAAATGTACACTTGAGATCAACAGTAAAAAACATATGAATTTGTTTCCTCATTGAAATCATGAGTATTAAGCATTATTATGTGAGGCCATATCTTTCAAACCATCTGGTATTTAATCCTTTTGATTTGAACCATCATGTCTCTCTAAGTATACTGAACTTTTTGACCCAGATTCTAAGTCAAGTCAAGTCAAGTTTATTTTATTTTATATAGCCCTTCATCACAAACAAGCCTCAAAGGGCTTTACAAGCCTAACTAGGACGATAGGAGGATTCTAACTTCTGGGGCTTTTCTTGACATAGCTTTTCTTTTCAAGCTACATGAGAATTCAACATCGCTTTTTCTCAACTTTTCACCCTAATATTCATAGTCTTGCTAAAAATCCATACACCAACCACACTCTCACTTTTATCCTTGAGTTCATTTTTGGATAGCATATTTTAATGTATTTTTCTTTGCTATTTTTTTTGTCACACTGTTATTCCACTCCATGTATTATATTTGTTATTTTGATGTTTTCTCTTCTTTTTTTTAAGTCAGATACCTTTGTAAGCCCCTTGGGTGTTTTTATCTCACCTGCAAAAGCCGTGCATTTATTCTCTGGTTTCTTCTATATTTCTTATTTTGGGTTAATATAATGTTGAGTAAACTATGACCTCCAGCCGGTGATCATCATGAGGCAAACAACCAATTATACTTTCCAACTATACGTTCAGAAAAGTCTTAAACACATGTGACACACATCAATTTGATAGTACTTAGACCAAAAAGGTGGGTAAACTGAGTTCAAGTGAGTTTACCCTTCACTATGTCCCTGTCCCCGTTACAAAAGGTAAAGATAGACTTACATCATGCAGACCAAGACTTATTGTTCCACTCATAATTGAAATTTTATTGAACTAGATGCAGGAACGTCTGACCTGGTTACTATTATATTAGAGCAAATCTGTACCGTATAACATCATTCTTTAAGGTTAAATGACATTTTCACAACACAAAAGCAAACAATTTCATATCGGCTTTGTCAATTATAACACATGTTTCTCCAGCCACATTATACATTCATGAATGCTCCTTTGATTAGATAACGCTGTCAGAAACATGAGAGTACAAAGTGAAGTGTATTTGATAGCTGTGTTTTGATTTAGCACAGTGTGGGGTATCCTGCAAAACAAATTCAGAGAGGAATATTTTTCATATCTAGAGCTGCCAAATCAATGAGCATGTGGGCACGGATCCTCAAACAGATAGATGTTTGGCTTAGGAACTTAGGTTTATGTTTAACAGCACGCCCTTGATCTGAGTTTCCCCCTTTTTCTAAATTTCACTGCTTTGATTACCGCTTATAAGTGATGAAATGACAGTCAGAAACTGATGATTATTCTGTCAGTGTAGTGAAAACTACATGAAACAAGAGCAAAATCAATTTTATTCATTGTCCTGAGAATGCCCTGAAACGCTCTGAAGGATTTTTCAAGGTCTTCAGAGACCCACTGAGAACTACTACCATAATAATAAAAATGTTCCTTGAAGTCAGTTTCTGCTGCTTTCACGTGAAGTTGCTCTTGAGCGCTGACTTTCAAATATCTTTGCTGGCTCTTTTCCTAACCATAGCCACTTGCTAATTGACATCCTTTCATCCATAATTAGCAAAATTTGTGAAAGTAGGAGTGGATAATTGGTGATTGCAAATTTTCCAATTAGTAATCTTTTCATCCATAACTAGCATTTTATGTGATTAAGAAATTTAGAAAGTAGGAGTGGATAATTGGTGATTCAGGGGGTAAGACGCATTCAAACAAAATGCACAGGTGCAGTTTTGGCCAAGATTATTGGCACCCTTGCATATATGTAACATATATAATAATTGGAAATTGAAACATCTTTCGGTCTTCACGCGTTCATCTGTCTTATTTAACAGCACATGATCAAACAAGTAAATAAAAAAATATTTTATGGCTTCAAAATTGAAAAGTGGCTATGGTCATGATGATTGGCTCCCTTTTCTAATACTTACTTGCACAGCCTTTGGACTTCTTCCAAACATTTCTTGTAACATCAATAAGCTTCCTGTACCTTTCTGCTGGCAGTTTCTCCCACTCTTCAGTTGCAACCAGCTCCAGTTCTTCAATGTTTGAAGGAGTCCTTTGACCAAGTGCACATTTCAGGTCTCACCATAGGATTGAGATCAGGACTCACTGGCCACTACAGAACAGTCCAGTGTTTTCTCTTGAACCATTCCTGTGTGCTTTTAGATTTGTTTTGTTTTGGGTCACTGTCCTGCTGGAGGACCCATGACCTTCGATTGACACCCAGTTTTCTGACACTGGGCAGCACATTTCGCTCCAAAATATTTCTTAATAGTTAATAGTCTATAGTCTATAGTCTATAGTCTATATATAGTCTATAGTCTATAGTCTATAGTCTTAATAGTTATTTTCTCTTCATCATTTTCACAGACAACTAGGGAAGGAGAACAGCCTGTTTTGTCACTTTATGGAAAATGGATAATTGGTTCATTTATAGCATATGTGCACCTGCAACTTGCCACAGGTCAGTTGAATCACACTGCAAAGGGCAATCTATTTCCTCCAACAAAAATGATTTGATTAGATGGATAATCATTGCCATTGCCAACTTTTTTTATTCTTATTGTTTGATCATGTGCTGCTGTAAATCGATAGATGAACGTGTGAAGACCGAAAGTTGTTTCAATTTCCAATTATTTCAAAAGATATTCTACATCTGCGTGAAAGGCAAAGGTGCCAGTAATCTTGGCCAGAATTGTATATGGGAAAACCTTCTCCCTATCCGTTGTCTCTAAGCAATGGTGAATTCAATATCATCCATCTCTTCCTCTGTGTCCCTCATGTCCTCCGCTGCCCTCTCAGCCCTCGCTCTCTCACTGGCCTGGATGTAGTTATCCTCAATGAAGCCGTCATCATCATCTTCTTCTTCACTCACATGAGGGACAGAGTGAGGGTTCATTCTATGTCCTCCATGCATGGCAAATTCCACCTCCATGCCTGGTAGCGGTAACAGAAAGTTTTATTAGAAATTCATCTTATAATAAATCATAATAAGCAGTGACACAATGGGACAATTTGATGGCCCTTTGCTACTTCCCTTGTTAACTATTGGTTGTAGGTGAAAAGTGAGTGAAGGTAACATTTTATATGCTGCTCACCACCCCCTTTGTTAACTTCAAGTCACCCATATAGCATACAACATGAAGCACATCAGGACCAATGATCATTAAAAGGGGCTCCCCATATGTCATTCTAATAGACAGCCCAATCAGTGTTTATGAACATGAAAAACTCTTCCCCATAGGTAGAAACAGGGGATGCAAGCCTCTAAGCTGTGATGCCAAATTGATGTACAGCTTGGAGATGCTCCATCAACAGTGATTAATGAACTAGATTTGCGTAATCATAGGAAGTTTGTCTGAACTTTTACTTCCAAATGAGCTTTTAATTATTGCAGTGCTATCAGTTCACAACCAGAAAAGGTGCCTCCCAGAAAACCATCCTTGATACTGCCACCTTTTCCATCTTTTTGAATTCTTCTCATTAGTTTTCGGCCATGAGAGATGGTAGTGAACTTTCACAAATGCAGACTAAACTATCCTAAGGCATGAGGAATAACATAATGTTTTGAAGCTGAAATTGAGTGGTTTCACCTTCATATTTCATTTTTTTGTCTGTAATTTGTATTTATCAGGCAATGCTCACATTATGGAAAAAAGGCAACATTTTCCTCCACAGGACAAGCACCGTACAAAGAAAAATAGCTATGAAATTCAAAATGTCATGGTATCCCTGTAAGTGGAACAGCAAAACAAACAAACCTGAACGGTCACACTGGCTAATGCTGTCTCCCTCCCTCAGCCGGGTGTGCCTGTAGCTGGCCAGGTAGCGCCGAACCACCTGGCATTTAGCCAGGAGGGCGATGAGAATGGAGATGGAGATGGCTGTGGCCAGGACGGCCACCAGGAACTCCCAGTTCTGAGAGGTGGGTTTGCCTGTCTGTTTTGTCAATGTGTCTGTATAGGAGAAGAGAATTAAGGAAATCTAATTGGAATCAAGTATAGTTCTGGTTGTGATTATTTACAGTAGACCAGATGTATGAAGGTGGAAGCCTCCTGGGTTGATGTCATCCCTGTTTTCATCCTTCCCTCTGTGCAAAGCATCCAAATGCCCAACCTCATCTCTTGCAGTTCAAACCAGGTGTCCCTATTCTACTGTGGGACAGGCAAGGATAGCTGAATGACACCAATCCAGAGGGCAGCTCTCAGCATCTGCTCCATTTGTTTCACATTTATGTTGGGTATTTTAACAGCATCTCTCAATTCTTTATCAAAAGTTCTCCAACAGTCAAGTCAGTCAAGTTAGACTAATTGACAGAGGACTCAGAGCTGATTATAGATGAATGGTTTGTGTTTTGTATTTTTCAGGTACATTGTAAAAGTACCTGAATCCTTACCATTTTGGGTTGTTGGCGGGATAGTTGTAGAAAATGTGCCATTTGATGATTGTTCCATCTGGCTTTGCTCTTGTTTAGCGGGATGACTTCTCCTGCCTGGCTCAGTTTGCTCTTTTCTGGAGGAGACCTGCCTCTTGCTCGGGGTATATTAACTCCAACAAGAAACCATGGATCATGGAAATATGTAAACCCCCAGTTTAGAGTCAATGTGTACGCAGCAGCATGGTTTGTCTCCCAAATGCAGTCTCTGTGACCTGGTGAATTACTGGCTCAGATCATCTCTTCCAACAACGTCCAGCTGACAGTGAACAGAGTCCTTGAATTCCTGTAGCTCAAACTGGGAGTTTTATTTCCTCACCATCCAATGGTTAGTAATATTCAAACTGGGTTAGTACAATAATGTCCTCACCAGGCCAAATTTGAATGTAATGAATGGCGCAGAGCAGGCCTCTCCCCAGCTGGGGGAGGTAGCTGCCTGGGAGATGTATCTTGACCAGGAGGGGGATCAAACCTCCAGAGCTCCACTAGGTGGCAAGTTTGAGTGATGGTGCGTCTTGGCTCAGTGACAGGTGAAGGGGTGGTGGCATTATTGTCCTGTGTACAAGTTGAGATAGTAGCCCGAATCCTCCTGCTGCAGTCAGACGAGGCTAGAGAGCGAGAGAGAGAGAGAGAGAGAGAGAGAGAGAGAGAGAGTCAGAAGAGAGGGATAGATGAACAAAATTAAATCAATGTGCTTCTTTATGTCATACCATCAGTTTTACACATTTGCCTACAATTATCAGCTTTTTCAATGATGATCGCTACACCACAACGCCCCAGTGCCCCATTTGCATTGTGGTGTTTAATTCTTCTGGACCCTTAGTGCCAGTAAATGCATATTTTATGCCTGAACCGCACAAAAAGAATGGGAACAATCACATGACCTAAAAAGTACATTCGTCTGTGAAGAACAAACGTGTCGTCATAGAGGGAGACACCAGGCACCGTCAAAATCCAAACATCACAATTGAGTACAAGCTGTCAGAAGCTCAGGAGGATATCGTCAACAACAGGAAAAGTGTGCCACAAACAGGAAGTCCCACACACTGTAGTGCCTTCCTCTGTAGGCCTAGCTGACACTCAACACAGGCAAAATGGAAGATCGCACATTTGTGTGGAAGTCTATGAGTGTGTATGTGAGAGAGAGAGAGAGGGAGAGAGCGAGAGAGCGAGAGAGAGAGAGAGACAGACAGACAGACAGACAGAGAATCTGACTGTGAATGTCAAAGTTACTTTGACAGTATTCAGACCTAACCGCGCCGTGTAGGGGAGTTTGATCCACTTAACCAGATGTCAGAAGCAAAAAAAAAATGCTCCTCCGTGCTTTTTATCTTAGCAACATCGTTAGTGCACAGCCCTCATCACTGTGGTGCCTGTCTGTGAGTTTCTGTAGGTGGCGCTCTTTTCTCTGCCTGTTCAACCATGGTGGCTTCTTTTTCTATTTATTAAAAAAAAGTGCTGCTGCTGCTGGAAAGGTAAAACGCATCACTTCCTGTACGCCAGAGAATTTTTCCCAAGAAAGAAGCTTTGCATCACTATTGTGTAATCGGTTTGCGATGGCAATGTGACCCATCCATCTCAAATGTGCAATACATAAGATTTCTCTCTGTCCAGGCACAAACAACCATCTGCTAGGGTTTGATAGGGTTGTTGATCAATACCAATGACTCGATTACTTCGCCAGATGCTGAGATTTTTGGCTTTCCAAAACTCACTTTTCTGGCGCTCTGTTTTGGAAACCACTGCTCAAAGATGGAAGAGGGTGCTATGAGTGAGCAACATTTAGAGGCAACGCAGATGGGAAATGTTGCCAACAATTACAAGATTCATTTGTTCCTTCAGCCCGCCATGTTATCCACAATGATTATGTCCCTGTTGGCAAGCCCCATTTTTTGATGAAGGTCATATTCCTCCTCTAACTTCATCAAAATGTATCATGGCCTCAAGGACTCATACTGTCCGTTCACCTGCTCTGACCTGTGTGATTTGACTTCAGTGATGTTCTGAAGGCAAATGTGTTGGAACTATTTCACACCAGCCAGTGTTTGAAACACAAGGAAACATTGTGTACAGCTATTTGCAAATGAGTCACAAAAGTTTGCATGCTTTACATGCTTTGAGATGGGACAGAGAGATGACTCGTTGTATTTGCAATATGGCTGTGAAGATGACAACAGACTAATTCTCCTGTTTTCATCCCTTCCTCCATTTCTTATTACACCTCACACTATCTGGAGCATGTAAGTTAACATGCACAGCCAGCACCCAATTTGAGGTGTCCTAAGACGTCCTACATCACGGTCACACATATTCCAATTCTACGTCTTGAAGGCACGTTATGTAGGTTCTTTAGGATTTCATATTGACCAAGCTTTTGAATCCCAGTCTCCTATAGATGGGCTTGTTGCTTTTTTCTCAGACAATAGCTTTTGTTTCCCAGTGTGTTTTTTCTTGAAGATTTGTGTATTTTTCTTTTTTCTCTCTCCCTCCCAGGCTGCAGCCTCTCCTGGCTCCAAGGTGATTTTTCACAGAGAGAGGGGTCCGACTGTGCTAGCTGGCCATTAGGCCTCTTCCCCTTCGTCTTCTTCTGCTATTCTACTCAACACTGTTGGCTGTAAATACACTGGTAGGGTTGCCTTTATCTCTTCCTGTCCTGTCCTAGCGAAGCACAACAAACACACACACACACCAGACAGGGCAGGGGGACTGGGGCTATGGGAGAGAAGCCTGGGAGCGAGGCATGAATGTGTGTGTGTGTGTGTGTGTGTGTGTGTGTGTGTGTGTGTTTGTGCTGGTGTGCATTGGTGTGTGTATGCTTGCTCATGTGCATGCTCATGTATTAGAGCCCATAGTCTTATCCCAGTCTGCCTTAGTCTGTGGTTGAATATTGACATTAAAGCGAAGAGAGGTTTTTATTTTCAGACATTCTTTGTTTCACTTCTCCAACTTGTCAGACGAGTGTCAGACGAGAAGCTGATGAAGGCCGCAGGCTGGAAAATGTCATGAAACTGAATTAAACATTGAAATATATTCTCCTAGTGAAGCATGATCCTCCTTCCTTTGAACAGACAAATGAACCAGAAGTTGCCTGGAGATTAGATTATGACAGTGGAGGTGACATAGTATTTAACATCAGATTTCCATGATTGGCTTGTGTTACAAACAAAAAGAATATCATCACAATTCATAATGAAATAAAAATCCAAAACACACACACTGTGGTGCTCTATTGGTAGTATGTACTTTGCTAGCTACTCATCAGAAAATGCATTTGGTTTCATTTGACAACATCACACATGGTACCCGACCAAGCAAACCTGTTTTTTGAGAAGCTGCAGCACTTCTCTAAATGGCTCTTCAGACCTGTACACCCCGCCCTTTTTTTTCATGTGTTGGATGTCTGATTGTGCTGATTAAACTTACTCTTTCTCTCTGTCTTTCTCTCTCCCTGAGTTCGCTGAGAAAGTCATACACAAAACCGTCCTCTGGCTGACCCTCACCCCACCAAACCTCAGAGAGCGAGCCTCCCTTCTTCCTTCTTATCCATTGCCATGTTATATATTTTTGTCATTGCTTTGCAAGGGAGTTGGGCTGTGCCTTTGTTTGTCAAGGATAATGGCATATGGTCTGATAGTGCAGTAAGTTGAAAAACAGCTGGCTGAGAGACATTGTTTATGAGAGTGATTATTTTACACCCATAGATCAGGCCCAAAGAGGCTGTGGCGGTGAGGTGGAACCGATGATTTAAGTTTAAACAAGAAAAGCAAGAAAATGATTAACCCACCTTTTTGTGTAATTGTAAAGTGTAATTGAAGGTCACCAATCTAAGCTCACTTATGTTAAGTGCCCACAAACGCCATGTTTGCCTTTGACTTTCAGTCTGGAAATAATGGCAGTGTCAACAGAAAGGCCACAGAGACTCAATGGGTGAAGCCAGCCTTAGCAACAGCTAACATCAACATACAACACAACTGGTATCATGACCCCAAACAATAACGACATTTGATATTTCAAGCGTACCTTTAACGCCGTGCTCCTTTGTGAAATGACTGGACCTCGATGCGTGCTCCCTAGAGGGTGAAAAATGAAGATCATTTACAGAAGCGTTATGCTGTTGAAACCATGGCTGATGAAGGCGAGCTGTCAATGGTGCGGTAGTATTATGGGTGAAAACAGCAACCAACATCAACATGTGGGTCGGTCACTGTGGGGTGCGATAGGGACACCAGTGTTGCCATCAACTCTCACTTTCTACTGCGTGCATTAAAAATGACAAATGACGTAGTGTATGTGTTATTCCTGCTCCACTGTTGCTAACAGGTGACTGTGAGGCAGTTTTGGGTCAGTTTATTTCCAGCATTTGAAAGAGAATAGTCTACAGCAGCCGCTACATCACTAATGCTAATAGATGCATTGTAAAGGGACTTCCATGATGGCTACCACTGCACAGCTCAGAAATGTGCCCACGCTTTCTTAGAAGTAAACCATGTTGGCTCAGCTGGCACTGCCACCTTCAATCTGTCAAAAGAAAATCTATCAAAAAGAAAAGCAGCCTTGTTTTTAGCTTGATGATCATGTCATTTTGGATTTTAGCTTGATGATCGTGTATTTCTGAGTCTATCCAATAGGGTTTAAAAGGGTTTCATCAGCACAAGGATGATAGGATTTTCTCAGCCCACAGAAGACCATGTAAACCTTCAATTAATGTGAAACCAGAAAATCACCAAAGATGGAGTTGCAAGGTTTTCACATGACAATGGCGATATATATGTTACTATTATATCATCTGTTCAACATATGTGACACCACTAATGAAGTCATAATCGTTGGTTGATATAAATATGTGATTTTCTTACACTATCTGTGAATTTCTTACATCTTCAACCCCTGTAAAGAGACATTTTATTTCATTTTGACACATTATTACTTTAGCAGGCAGCTATTACATTATCAGTAGCTACAGGCTGGCAAGATAAGCTACAGCCCAAAGCGCTCTTGTTTGCTGAACAAGAGATTCAAGACAGGTACATGATGTTACTTAGGGCAATACAAACTATGATTGATTGGCAAAGAGCTAATTTTTAAAAGCCCAGCTGTTCTTACCTGGTCACTTGTCCCCGTAGATCCCTCTAGCCAACTTCAGCACGATTACCTGCTCTCCCTCAGATCTCTCATTTCACTGCAGCATTTACTAGATTTGTTTTGCTCAGTCTGTAAATGGTACAAAGGTTGAACGTGGTGTGCTCTGCACTTGCTTCCCAGAAGGACAAGTTAATAGGTAACTTTGTATCTAAGGTGTGCTCCCGCCTACTATTCTGCTTCTCTGTCCAATGGCACGCAAGACCTGGCCAGAGGCAATGCTGTCACTCATCTGTGCCAAACCAGGAAGAGGCTGGATGTGAGGTAAAATATAATTTGTGACCTACTTGTCATATTTTACAGTTACCAACAGTCTGCATCATATAAGTGTAACGGTAAGCAGTAAGTCCACCAGTTCACACACACACACACACACACACACACACACACACACACACACACACACACACTGTGATGATCAGAAATCATACAACAAACAGGGTCAAGTGATTACTCACTGCCTTGTGTTTTTTTGCATCTGTATCTACACTCAGTAAGTCAAGTGTGTGTGTGTGTGTGTGTGTGTGTGTGTGTGTGTGTGTGTGTGTCTGTGTGTGTGTGTGTGTGTGTGTGTGCGTGCGTGCACATGACAGAGACTCTTTTAGTTCAGCTGGCATGCCCTCCAGGCACGCCTTGCTTTGTTCATCTAAAATGAACCCCTTTCTAAAACCATCTTGAGGTGAGGGAGGAGCAGACAAGATACAGTGCGTGGCGACAAGCAGTTTTGTTTAGTTAAGACGCCCAGTCCAGAGGGAGACAGCAGGCTTCTGGTGGCTCTGACAGGAAAAGAGAGGTGACCCTGAAAACAATAGGGCCACTTCCTGGCCACACGGCTGTGCACGCTGCATCTTCATATCTTTCTCCCTCTCCCTCTCTCTCCCTCACACTCTCTCTTTCTGTTCCTCCTTCCCTCCCTCTGCCACGTATGTTCCAGGATGCCACAGCTGCATGTCTTGGGGCAGATGGCAGGGACTAGGAAGGGCCTGGGACAGTAAAGTGATAACACAGCAGTTGACTGACACTGGAGGGGTTTCCCACCCATAGCTGCTAAGGGCTGTTTGTTGAGGAGGAAAACCTGAGGAGTGGGCAGTTTTGGCATGTCCATATCTTTACATCTTTATATATTTACGATCAATCAGATCATAGATTAGATTAGATTAGATTAAATTAGATTAGATTAGATTAGATTAGACTAGATTCGATTCGATTAAATTAGATTAGATTAGATTAGATTAGACTAGATTAGATTAGATTAGATTAGATTAGATTAGATTAGATTAGATTCGATTAGACTAGATTAGATTAGATTAGATTAGATTAGACTAGATTAGACTAGATTCGATTTGATTTTAATGATCTCTGTGGGAAAATTGGATCATCGCAGTAGCAGCAAATAAATTCCTGTCATCAGTGAATCTATGATTTATAAAAAAAATAAAATCTCCAT
>CABFOQ010024482.1:0-18489 GCA_900660455.1 Gephyroberyx darwinii
TATATTGTTTTTTCTTGTTTAGTTTGTTAAAGAGAGAAAGTCTCTGATGCCTCAAAAAATAGCAAATTTGTGACTCACACACACTCACACACACACACACACACACACACACACAGTTGGGGCTACCTGGATCTTCCAACACATAGCAGGTGTGTACTAGTAGTACTATGTATCTGGATCTGGATCTGGCCAAGGACTCTACCACAGAAGACCTTTTGACAATTTTGATGATTATTCTACCGACACAGACTCAGAGACTAGAAACAACCAGTTACTGCTCACTGAAGACATACACAGGCCAGAGGAGGAGAGACATTAACTTCAGAGAAACCCTGGCTCTGGAAGAAATTGCATCATTTTCAGTACTTCATTAATGTCTAATCAAAACTGTGACCTAAGGCGTGAACCCAGTCTTGTTAACCTTCACAGGAGACCCATTTCACACAAGGACAATTTCTCTCAAAATGCCCTTTTTTGATTCAATATTTGATTAATTCTATTACACAGTGTTCAATTTTAATGCTCTGAATGCAAAGCTCAGTAATCTGTGAAAACCAAAAACATTATCTCACATAGTTTTCCTGTTTTTCCATGTTTGGTCATAAATAGACTTGGCATAGAGTGGATACACAAGGAGTTAGTTAAAGACACCTCTTACTGTAGTAGTTGAAGAGGCTTGTTTGATTCCCTGTATTGACAGTGCCCCTGAGAGGCATGTATATGTACAATACTGTATAAAGTATAGAAAACTAGCTCATATTGGCACAGTACTATAATACAATGTAGCATGCAATTGCTTGCAATATGCCATTGTATCTGTCTGGTGTATTCCTCTTTTTTAAAAATGAAAAACAGGAGTCAATCTTCTGATCATAACATCTCCTGATGAGCAGAACATTGTGAGGGCGTTCAGCCACCATCTGGACTGGTGTTACTGATTCATATTCTGAAGGGAGGTTTCAGTGAATCAACAGCATACCAATCACTAAAACATGCTGGTCAAAAGGGGAGAGCCTCATGATCAAACTGAGAACTGAAGATTTGATGTGATGATTCACATTGTTCTCACATAACGGTGTGAGACGTGCCTGCAGGACGCCTAAACAGAAATTCTCAATATAAGTAAGTAACAAAGTGCCAATGTCGTTTTTGTTTCTTATCTTTACTCTAATGCCTTATGTTTGACATTTTCTCAGACAGTGTATTTGAGGAATTGCATTTCAATAATGCTTTTGATGACAAAAGCAAAATGCTTTATCTGTAAATAGAGGCATGTCTATGAGCTGTTGGGGCTTTGAGAGAAGGAGTTTTATTCAGTTTTTATAGTATAAATATATAAATATTTCCATTGACTTTCCCTGTCACCCTCAACCAACAAAAGTGCTTTACATAGTGAGAAGATCAAAGGCATGCGGTCCACAGAGCCCCTCATTTGAGATATGATGCAGTATGACAGCTCAGCTTCTGTTGTTCAAGCTTACTGAGAACTCAATGACAGTCAGTATTTTCTTTTTTAGCTGAAGGGTTTATTTTATCAATTTGAGTCATTGGGTGTTGAATTGGAGGCAAACATGAAAAATGTTTAAACATGTTACTTTATGAGAGTAAAATCTATACATGTGAGGGTTTTCTAATTCTGAAGAGACTTTGGATAATGCTATTAGGCTGTGATTCATTTCTGCATGGAGAATTAGAATCATATCTGTGGATAGACAACATTTAATGTGTATTGTAGATGCACTGTATTGTTTTTTCTTGTTTAGTTTGTTAAAGAGAGAAAGTTTCTAATGCCTCAAAAAATAGCAAATTTGTGACACACACACACAAACACACACACACACAACATATAAGCAAAAGCATCCAGTAAGTAAATGGGCCCGTTGTCACACTCTTATACAAAGTGTGTGTGTCTTTGCCAAAAGTATCAAATCTCAAAAGGGATTCGCTCCCATGAGATGTCCATGTTGTAAAACTCACATTTTTTTCACATGGGTGCCATATTATAATGACCAATTTCTGGTGACCCATATTGTACTGTACTATAAATTTATATTCATGGTGTGAATTGATGGTTAATAAGCCATTGTATGGAGGCTTTTATGATTTCATTGTCATGACTGCCATACTCTCTTGCTACAGATAATATAGGGAGATGGGATACATTTGCAAATTTCAGCAATTTTATATTGTGCAGTCAATGTGATAGCTCAGCAAAAGTATACCATACACTGTTAAACCTTAAAGTCAGAGTCAGATTCTTGTTGATGCACATATTCGCCATTCGACAGTGACCAAATAGACTTGCACTGTATTTGCTACTACTACTACTACTACTACTACTACTGCTACTGCTACTACTGTAATACTACCACTAGTACCACTACTTTTTTCTTTTTATTCTTATTATTCATTGTCTTCTTATTAATGAAAACACCAGGTCATATATTAAACCAGAAAGTAGTTACATATCTCAATAATGGATAGATTAAAGTTAATAGTTAATTTGTACTTTACACAATTAGTTTGGTTACACCACATTTGTTTCCCAACTTAAATAGGCCATGCCTTGCAACTTTTTCTCAGCTCATTTTCCTGCAATTAAGCCCCAAATATAAACAATAACTTTGAGCGCAGAGGAGAGGGGAAAACATAGAGCTGGGTGTCCTGGGCATTGCTATGTGGGTCATGCATCCGTGGTGCAAGCCAGCAACATTCACCAATCTGAAAGGGAGATGTGAGGGCTGGTTATTTCATGCTTGTTGTTTGAAAGAATAAATCACTTCATTTTAGGGCCTCTTTTGAAGTGGGGCACAAAATGCATGGCTGCCTTCTGTAGATCCCTTTGGTATACAAGTTAACGATGGCATATTATACAGACATCCACACCATTGACAGCAGTCCCACCAGACCCTTAGATAATTCATTATTACCAATTCAGTGTCTCTGTGATGATGATATGCATTGAGAAAATAGCTTAAGCCTAGTAGTAAAGATATTTGAACAGAATCAAAGACACCAAGATATACCAACAGTAATCCATTCCCCTGAATAAATATATAAATAAATATATCAAAATCATATACATGTCTGTGTATATATAACCAATAATATCTATACACTGTTCACATGTACACACATATGTAAGTAACATGTTTCTAAATCTAAATTTCATAATGTCATCAGCCCCATAGTCCCTTGTGATAAGTTGTATGCCTCCTAGTGAATAAGGTCAAGTGCAGGACTCACTGTGTGTCATTTGCAAGCGTGTGGACACAGATCTATTTTCAGCAACAAACATGGCGAACACTGTCGGAAACAACCTCAGAGAGACACTCTGCATAAAGAGAGACTCAGATCAATACTATTTCTAATGGCTTGCGCAAAAGATGACGAAACAAATCCATTGGTTTTGTGCTCCTTGGTTCAGTGGACACATACAAGCTGTCGTGGGAGAGCAAATGGTTTGGCGAGCTTTGTTTAGATTGGTTTTAGATAGCCTTTAGAAACCACAGGCCATGGCTGTCAGTGGATTTGCAGACAATTGGATTTCTTGAAAGCCAGATATTAGATATTTTCAAGATTCAGTGTGAATGTTGGGAATGAGGTCTCAAGTGCAATATAGACACAGTGGAAATCAATTTTTTATCCAAGACTTTCCATTTCCCGCTGACAGTGGAAATCCAGATATGTCAGAATACCATTGGGGGAATTTATTCTTTCGTTGATAAGAAGTTGCAATATATTGTGGAATGTTTTCTACAACTGATTTCCTGCAATTTCACATTTCACCTTTCCTTTTCCTTATTGATGTTGATGTTCTCACAGACCAAAAACCCTGAAGAATATTCAAGGGTTACCTTAATACATTGAATATATCACAAATGCACTTGTACATGCAACTAACAACTAACAACAACTGCTTTTTTATTGTAAATACTGTGACTGTTGTTCTTTTGCACATTCCCGTTGAGCATTGCCACTTTTCATTTCACTGCACACCCTGTGTGTGTATGTGACAAATAAAGTTCTTGAATCTTGGATGTTGAATCTTGAATCTTGACTGTTTACACCTTGTTCTGTCATACAACACGCTCTAAAAAGACATAAATCTCCAGGCAATAACTTTTGATCTGATCTGAGCCATCTGAGCCTCTGAGCCATCTGAGCCTGAGTGAAAAATCTTGACGCAATAACTTGAACTATTAACATTAGATAAGTCACATAAGTGAATCTACAAGGTGATGTTGTATCAGCATTTGATTTTTGGATAAAACATGTGTGTTTTATGCCAAATAATAAGTACTGAATAGCTTTGTCACAGCCTGAAGCAGCTCACGTGGATATCACTGCTGCTCATGTTTGTCCTGTTCCACCATTCCCAGCTGTGAGACGTAATCAGCAAAATATTCATAACCACTACTCTCATCAGGGTTTGCTTATGCATATGCAGCAGGTAGGGCACGAAGATAAAATCATGAACATAATGAAGATATATCTATCTGTGTATGAGGTTGGGTCAATACTGTAGACATTATGTAATAACCAAGTTTGAATCTGTAAGAATTTATAATCACAAATTGCTCATTTATTATAATAACTGCAATAATGTTAGGTGGATTGATTACAGTGATACATTTAATAATGGGTTTCATTTCTTCCATCTCCTCTCTTCCAGAATATCCTACTGCACAGCAGATAAAACTCAGGATAAGGTCTTTGCCTATGTTTCTCAGAGTCAGTTTAATGAAACCTTGGAGTGCCATGCATTTCTCTGCCAAAAGAAGAAGATTGTAAGTGTGTAACAACTTAGACTGGTTTTTGTTGCAATATTGTTGTGACTGTTTAGTCTGATATATTTGATACATTAGAGCTACGCAGACCATGAGGTTGAAATTGCTTGATTTATACTGAATTCCAGTTGAGGACTTCACTCTAATGTTGTTCAGAAAAGTAGTGTGACTGTAGATGGTGTGTGGCTCCATCTTGTGGTACTCCCTTAAATGTCACCTTACGTTTCCTTTTTTTTTTTTATAAACATATTTTATTGGCATTTTAGGAATTATTCCAAAACAGTGCAGTGACTGCTCCTATAGTAATCCCGTACCTTACATTTCCAGTAGTCTATATAATCAAACAAAAAACAAAAATAAATAAAAAAATTACTGATTAAGCAGGAAAGCCTTTTATCCCTAAATGAATCCCTGATGAATGATCATCTCAAAGGATTGAGGATGAGAAATAAAAAACAAACAAATCAAAGCAACACATACCTTCACGCTCCTAATCACCAAATGGAATCACAACTATTCATTATGTTTTATATTTGACACTGCACCCGTTGAGGTTGCACTAGTCTATGATATCCTTTCCTTTTTCTTTTGTCCCCAGGCTCAGGCTGTGACATTAACGGTAGCCCAGGCCTTTAAAGTAGCCCTAGACCTGTGGGAGATTGCTCAGGAAGGTGAGTTTATCTAACCATGGGAAGGAGACATGAGGGTAAGGTTTCCTCTTGAACTTTTAAGAAACAATACAAGCAAGTAAGGACCGTAACCCAGCCAATGTAAGTGTACCAGTACTGAACATGGAGTTTTGTGGTCTTCAAGCCGAGATGGAGGGAAAATTACAGAATGTGTTTTACAAAATACAAACGCTAAACTTATCTTATCTTGAATCTATTTTGTGTGTCCCAGTTTGCTTCAAATTCAATTATCTTGTCTCTTGTCTTAACTCTGTCACTAGACAAAAGCAAGAAGGCCAGGACCTGCTGTTCCTGTGCAGCCAACGACGGGCAGACAGAGGCAACAGACACCCAGTGTGTTTCAGCAGGTAGAGCCAAGTTCATTTTAGTTCATCCCATGGGTGCTGCAGCAAACACAAAAAACGTTGGTGAAAGGTTTCACCACTGAATTGAAAATGTCAGAATGCTTTGCTGATAATTACTACACACCAACTGTGGTTGTAATCTTTTAGTTATCTTCCCAAAGTGAACTGAAAACCTTTAAGGATGATAAGGAATGACAGCACACAATAAAATGTGCTTTATAATTCCTGAGGTTTAATAGATTCATATTTAATAGTAATTAAGGTTTTGTTGCTCCAGAGGTTTATATTGTAATTATAATGTGCTTGCCAATATTCAGGTTTTGTCATTTTGGGAGGTGGGTGGATTAATATCATCGCCTGCTAAGATTAAATACACTGTGTATATAGCTGGGCAGAAACAGATTGGAGCTAATTAACAAGATTGCACTAATCTAATTACAAAAATGGCAACTGTAACATATTGCAGTCACTGAAAAAATACAATAATCAGATTACAGAGACTAGAAAAACTGGATGAGTACTCGTTGGATTTCTCATTTGTGTTGCTGCTCAGTTTCTAGGAGCAATGCTTTTGGATGTGAAATTATGGGGATATCTTGAAATAGTGATGGCAGTAACTATTCAAATTAAAAGTATAAATGGGATAAACTGTCAATTTAACCTTTGGAGGCAATATTATTTAAGTAATCTTCCCAAACACATGAAGTGACTTTGAAATGACCTTTCAGTTGCAGTGTGTGTATGAGAATAGACTTGTAGGTAGACACTGCGTCCTCTTTCACACGAATTCAGCTGACGTCAATCTCTCCTCACTCACTGAGCCCAGATCACCTCATTATAAGCAACTCATCAGTCATGCTAGGAAGCAGCAGGGGATCACAGGAACCTTCAAACGACCTTGACATTTATAGGTCTAAAGGTTCTCCATCCCACAAGGGGTCAAAGGGTCTGCACAATGAGACTTAATCAACCAGTCACTGAGTTTCTGTTTGTCGTTAGCTACGACCTGGCTTTCTCAGCTTCTTTCAATTAAAAGTTGCTCTCCTCCCAGTGGTGGTGGCCTGAAGACAGAGAACGAAAATCTGATATGAAAACCTCAAGGACCTTTGGAGTCAGTCAGCATAGAAAGAAACATGAAAGTTTTCCGGTGATGATCTCAATTCTGCCTGCTCTAGAGACAGCTATGAATGCCACAGGCGTGAGTTGATGTCTCAACTTCTACGCTGCTGACTTGCAGAGTCAAAGGGACAAAGAGATGACAAGCCTCTCCTTCCCTCTCCTCATTTTCTCTCCCTCACAAACTCACCTCTCCTGCCCTTGTGTCTGTCTGTCTTCGTGACTGATTTGATTCTGTTTTCTCTCTTTTACTCTCTTCCCCGATCACCCTCTCACCCACACCTGCCATCTCTTTCAGATCCAGAGAAACACAAGCCCAATGGGATGGGGGAGAAGCTCCGGAGGCCCTTCTTCGCTGCCTCACTCAGCTCACCCTCACCCCGTAGCAACCCCACACGAAGGCGGCCAATCAAGCATGACTCCTGGGTAGGTCATAACCTCTGTCTCCAAGCTGCTGATTGGTTCATTAGTTACCACACTCTTAATTATGGTTGGAGTCTTTTCCTTCATATGAGTTTTGCGGTCATTTGATGTACTGTATGTATTGTCTCACTATAATTGCCTGTCTCCTTGCATAAGCACAGTTTTTACAATTTTGTTTACCATTTCCATGCCAGTAATTGAGTATTAGGGTGTGCTTGATATACAAGTCCTCACCCAAGGTTTCTGTTAGTGTTCCTTAATTACAGAATTTCTTGTAAGAAATGTTCAGCATGAACACCCATATTGACATTCATTGCCTTGACAGCAATTGAAAAACTGTCCACATATCAGCAGCTAGCGGCATTTTCCTTGTCATCTGAATTTCATATATTGGAATAGTGTCCAGTCAAGGATTCAGCACAACAACATTATTGCACCAACATTATTGTCATGACAGATGCTGTCTAAAATAAGGGATGATAGGAGGTAATGAAATTAACTGCGTATGGGCTGGGTGTTTCAATGTTTTATAGAGACTGCTTACAGTGAGCTTATTTTGCTAGAGTTTTGTTGAAATTAAAAAAGTGTTTCCTTTCTAATTACACCAATAAAACTGTTTTGCCATATTTATTGTATTGCTAGTCATTTTATTTAAAATTTTGGTCTTGCATAGCATAGGCACATTTGCATCCATTCCATTTGTGCACTTACAGATAGTAAACACTAGGTGGCAGCATATCTCTTAGAATGCAGTTCCTACAGCCTGATCTGAATGAGGTTCCTCTCTGGCCTACCTTCACCAATAGGTTTTCCCCCTCATGGCCAGGAATCATAGTTTGATTAAGGCAGATCTCATCCGCTAATCCAAATCAACTTGATTATAAAGACTCTCCTCCCTATTGACTTGATCTTATAGTTGATAATCCTTCCACGTTTGTCTTATGTCCTGTGTAACTTGGTCCCGAAAGAAATCTTTGTCAGTGTGAAGGATGGATGCAGTTATTCAGTATATAATATACAAGGTGCCCAAAAAGTCATAGAGAAACAGCCGAGTATCAAAACTGCTCATCCAAAGGAGGATTCAAACCCACGCCTCCATTAAGAGACTAGAAAACCTACCACCTTTGATCGCTCGCCATCACAACAGCTAGTGCGTTTGGGGAAAGCAAGTGCAACAAGAAAAACTGTATGGTATAAGTTAACTGTATGACTCCAGACTTTTCAGATACCCTTTAACGTTTCCAAATGTCAGTAAGTCATGAAATATGGGCATTTAAATATTGATTGGATATTGGTATTGACATAACATGATAATTGAAACAAATACTTTTTATTTTTTATATTACTAACATATGCTGACACACTGAAGATGCACAAGGGGTTGAGGATACTGACTAACACTGAGTTTTTTTGCAGCAATGTATGTATTGATTCATATTGCTTATGTCTCAACAGGATGTGGAGGATGGGCTTGATGACGCATTCTCAAGGTAATGTGCACATATGTGTGACTGTGAAGTGTGCTGTAGGTCATAATATACTACAACTACAGAGTACTTACTGTATACTCTCTGGGCAGATATACTGTACTCATGGTGTAATTTGAAAGGAGATGACACTGTTCTTGCACTCAAAAATACTTTAAATCTCCCTATGAGGAAGAAAATAGATCAATAGATTCAAATAGATCACCCACTGCATACTCTAGAGGACTCTTAGAAGTTGTTGTACTGAGGGTCACAGCCAACTGTCGGTAACCTCTTAAATGATTAAAGCTTATCTTTCACTTTCGCTGCTCTTGTTCGCTGACGCAGACAGATACACGATTGCAAACACACTTTTTTTCTCTCAGTCTAAACCACATACGCAAGTAGACATTGCATCCACAGCACCGACCCAAGGTGGGGGAGGATTTGCGGTGCTCTGCTCTCAAGGTTACAGACGAGGTGTTTTGGTATTGATTGCGGGGTAGGTTTATTAGTTGGTATTTGGTAATGATGTTAAAGAAGCATTCGTTGCCACAGGTTTATTGAAAAATACTTTTACTGTTTAAGAAATGTGTTATTATGATATTATGATATATATTAATAATATATATTATTAAAGAAATCGCTTAGTAGAAGGAGAAAAAGGCCAATCTTCTAGTGCCTGATATTCTTTCCCCAGCCTACATGGTCTGTAAGTAGGACTGGGGTACTCTGTCATGACGAGCAACATAGCACATGGTAAATTACTGCAATTAGGTGTTTCTAATGTCCCGATCTCTTGGAAACCAATGTGGAATAATTTGAAGCAATTTTAGAGGCAGGCAGCTATTCTGCTGTAATTAGAACATAAATGGCCATTTGAGTTAGCTGGGGACTCGTGACTTGTACCAATAATGCACTGTGGCAGACTGGGGGGAGGGTGGGGGTGAGGCTTAGGCTAGATCCAGGAGAGAGTTTAGTCGGTGGACTGACTCTCCCCCGGTTCCAGCCTAAGCCTCACCCCCACCCTCCCCCCAGTCTGCCACATGCACATATTCTGTGATGGACTTGTTAATTGACACAAGCTCATAAACATGCAGACATATTCATGCACATGAACACTTGCTTTCATACAGATGGTGTTTAAAGACCCTTGACTCTGCACATACACACACACACACACACACACACACACACACACCCCAATACACAGACCATTTCACTCCTCTGCAAAACACTGACATTACCCTTCCTGCACTACAAGCCATAGGGAATATGAGCTATACAGTCTACACTCTGAAAAATAAAACACCGAGCCCTCTGCATGGCTGTTGATTTCCCCATATAATCAGCTAATGTGGGTGTGTGTCCTGCAGCGCTGCATTATCCCTCCATAAGGAGAGGACAGCAATGGAGGAATGGGTCTCCGCACATTAGAGAAATGGCAGCTCATTAAGTTGTGTTGGCCCACGGCTAATAGATCTCCTGGTGGTGTTGGACGATGAAACATTTTGGTTTGAGCAAATGGGTAAATGGGAGGGAGAGTGGGGGAAGATTGGAATTATAGTTATATTATGTGGAAACTGCCCGGGTGTGGAAGGAGTTCAGAGAAGCGATGAGACTCTCTAAGAGGTTGTGGCAAACCATTCAGCAACTCAAGAGGGGAAGGCAGGACATTGCTCAGGCTATTCACAGCGGGTAAATGCTGACCTTGACAGGGGACATTGTGAGAAGGTGGAAGGAACACTTTGAGGAACCTGACAGACACAACCTCTGTTCAAGAGGCAGTGCTGGAGGATTCTGGAGGGACCTCTGGCAGAGGTCACTGAGGTAGTCAGAAATCTCTGGTAATGCGCCAGGGGTGGATAATATCCTCCCTGAAATGCTGAAGGCTCTGAATTACATTGGCGTGTCATGGTTGACACACCTCTTAAGTGCTGGCAGACATGGGTGGTGGCCCTCATCTTCAAAAAAGGGGACTGGAAGGGATCACACTGCTCAGCCTTCCTGGGAAAACATTTGCCAAGGTTCTGCAAAGGAGACTCCAGCCGATGGTCAAGCCTCAGATTTTGTTCCTGGTCACGGCATAGGAGACCAGATTTTTTCCCTCTTACAGATTATCAAGGGGTCATGGGAGCTTGCTAAGGCTTTCTAGGTTTGTTTTGTAGATTTGGAAAAGGCCTACAACTGTGTTCCCTGATGTATCCCATGGGAGGCGCTGCAGGACTATGTGAGCCATCCTGTCCTTATGCATTCAGAGTGACAGCTGTGTTTGCATTCTTGGCATTAAGTCAAGATCGTTCAATGTGGGCATCGGACTCCGATAAGGATACACTTTGTCCCTTCTGCTGTTCCTGATATTCAAGGACAGGATATCAAGAGGCAGCAGAGATCTGGAGAGTCAACAGTTTGGTGACATAATGGTGGCATCTTTGCGTTTTGCAGATGATGTAGTCCCTTTGGGCTCATCGGACTGCTACCCCCGATGTGTATTGGAGCTATTGGGGTGTGATGTTGTCTGGAAGAAGGTCAGCATCTCCAAATCTCAGACCACACTTGAAAAAGGTGGCCTGTCACATTCACTTGGGCAGTGAGCAGCTACCCCAAGTCGAGGAGTTCAGGTATCTTCTTATTATCATCTTATTCTTGAGTGAGGGTAAAAAGGATTGTGAGATCAACCACCAGTTAGGTGCAGTGGCTGCAGTAACCCGGGCATTGTATCAGACAATGGTGGTAAAGAGAGAGCTGAGCCACATAGCAAAGCTATCAATTTATTGGTCAATCTTTGTTGCGGTGCTCACTATGGTCATGAGGTTTGCACTGGTATCAGGAATACCGGAAAAATAAGGGTTCTCCTCAGGTGGGTGGGCTCACTTCCTGTGACAGGGTGAGGAGTTCAGTGATCTGGGACACCAGATTTTAGCTGTTGCTTCTTCACATTGAGAGAAGCCAGTTGAGTTGGTTCTGGCACCTGCTAAGGATGCCCCTCCCTTTGGATGTGTGGTAGCCAACTGCCAACTGTGAGGAGACTCCTGGGCAGATGATGGAGGGACTATATCTCCCAGCTCCTCCCCCAGGAGGAGTAGGAAGAAGTTGCTGTGGAAAAGCTCTATTTGCCCTGGTGCCACCACAACCCTGACTAAGATAAGCGTCAAGAAAATAGATGGATGTATAGATGTGGAAACATGCTGGGTATATGTGAAATGTTGGTGTTCAGTGTTAAGTACCTTTATATGACATGATAAAGGTAAATGCTATACATTTTCACGACTTGAATTGATAATGTTATGTAAGTAATAACATTCAGTTGATTATTCAGTGCAAAACGAAGACAGCTCAAGCCTCTTCTCTGCAGTCTACCTTCAGTCATGTTAATGGGAAAAATAATAAATTCTCTAGAAAGAGGATGAGTGTGAATTACACTTACATATATTAGCATATTGAATTGATGTGTAGATCAGTGTGGTGCATTTTGAAACACATGACACAATTCAATATTTTTATTTGACTAGAGTTATTGGTTAAGTTGTAATAATTTGCAATAGATCCCCATAGGTCTAAGATAGTGGATAAATTGTCTCTTGATGGATGATATCCCTGGTTTGTAAAATGAGAACCAAAGAATTAAGTGGCAATTGTTGCTCCATGAACTGTATAATGTAAACATAATAGTAGCACTCCAACCTTCCTAATGAAAATTGCTCTTCTTCACCACATCCCCATGATAATTCAAATGGGTTTTATTTAAGTTGTTAGTGTTGGATTTAAGATGTGACAAATAAATGGTGACCACTCAATAGATGCAGTTAAAGTAATGCAGTAAAGTAAAGTGGCTTGGCTCTGTGGTACATTAAAGTACTTAAATAATTCAACCTCATCTAAAATGCATTGACTTCGTGTTTTTTTTATTTTATTTTATTTGAGCTTGCTTGTCTGAGTTTCATTTCAGAAATATCATCATTTAGTTATGGTGGGGCAGGAACGGCAGATGTTGATAATTTATTGAAGTAGGCAAAATAGCTGCTATTTGTTAGTATACACACACGCGGATACAAACACACACCCAACTGGAGATGAGAGCTGTGGGTCGTGAAAAGTTGTCAGAGATATTACTTAGTCTTAATTCACATTGCATTATATATTTGAGGACATGGTATTGACATTTGATGACTTGTTAGAGTCTTGGCGCTTAGTTGCCCTTTCTGGGTCCAATCATTAGCAGGAGGTGTAATAAATGTTTAGTTTTATCACTTATCAGTCTTTAGCATTGAGCAGTATAGTCATTATTTCTTCTGTCTTGTACCTGGCATTCAGCAACATGGAGGTAGAGGAGATGGACACTGGTAAGTGATGTGAGAGGTATATTGTTTTGT
The DNA here is from genome assembly GCA_900660455.1 of Gephyroberyx darwinii. Taxonomy (NCBI): domain Eukaryota; kingdom Metazoa; phylum Chordata; class Actinopteri; order Trachichthyiformes; family Trachichthyidae; genus Gephyroberyx; species Gephyroberyx darwinii. The sequence goes on from CABFOQ010024482.1 coordinate 13,202, forward strand.
CACAATACATGCTTGGTACTGCATGTAGCATGAGCCCTTGAATTTGGAATCATCATCCCTGTACAGTACCATACCTGCACCTTCTTTGCATTCTCTAGAGGTTATTAGAGGGAAGCAACTCTGGAAATAATTTTCAGCATCTGAATTGTTGCCTGGATGCAAAGTAAAAAACAAGTAAAACCAACTTCTGTAGTCAGTGACCATTCAGATCATTTATTCCAGTAGCTATAATTATGGTTTGTGTTTGGTTGTACATCTAAACCATGATACTATTGCCATTTGTTCATACAAGATGCCATTTTTTCCTGTACCTGTCTGTGCCATATGGTATTGTTGAGAATACCGCTTCCACTCACTTTCTGTGTAAGTGACCATTTGGTTCTGATGGTGTTGTTTGTATGTTAGACCTGTACCAATTGCAATTCTCTACCTGTCTGTGTCTGCCACTGATGGTCAACTTGGCAAGGTGCCTCTTCACATTCCACTTTGTACATTTGCCTCCATCTGCTTATTGTCATTTAATCACTCAAATAAACATCCTCGCTTGCCCTCACTTGTTTTCTCTTTTCTTCCTCTTATCTCTGTTTTTTTTTTTACCTTTATGTATCCTCTGTGAATCCTCTTGACGGTATGCAGTGAATACATATTTTATATCCCTGACCTCTTTGGCAATATATTTTCTTTCCCCTTTACTCTTTCTCTCTCTGTCTCTCTCCCTTCTTTCTCACCTTCTTTCACTCTCTCTCACAGACTGGCCGAGTCCCGCTCCGAGCCAGTCCCTGACAATGCAGCTCTGAGTCCCGCGGAGGTCTCCTTTGAGGATCTTTTGTCCATCAGCAGCGACTCAGAATAACACACCTAACAATAGCTGCTCAATGTACAGCACCAAGTCCACACAAACCACAAACTTAAACTTAAAAGACAACACAGCATACATCACCTGAGCAGACAGCAGAACATGCCATAGTCCCTGGTACACAACCTGAATCGGAAGACTACCTGCCTGCGGTTGCTGCAAACAAGCCAAAATGACTACCTTGATATTATTAACTACCGTTCCTGATAATTGGCCTGTCAATCAAAACATACTGCACTCAGTGTAAACAACCATCCCAGCCCTTTCCTGCCATACAAAACATACGGAAAATTTGACAAACTGTCAGATGAAATAGTTAGGTCTACGCAGACAAACCAAACTGCTATACAGTTGAGTACCCACAGAACACAGTAAGGATGACTCTCAAGGCTGGAGCCTCTCTTTATCATACAAGGCTTCCATTTGTAAAATGATCATAAATCAGCACTTGCATTCAGACTAGATGAACAAATACCTGCAAAATATATATCTTCAACAATTAAAAAAGATTGTACATACGCTGCCTTCACCTCTGTCTAAAAGTGCAAAACCTCTTTTAATCTTGTTGTCTGCTTGCTGCTGTAGTCTCGTTGGAAACAGTCCAACATTGCAGCAGAGGCTGGCATGAGTCTTCTTTCATCGTACAGTTTATCTTGTCGATCAAACTGTTTTTGTAGCGAACAAAGCAGCACATGTGACATTAAATCAATAACATAGCTGTCTCCTAGGAGCTGTCTCCTATACTACAACATACAGTAAATACACTGATACAAAGGCTAGAATCAGGCCTGGAAAACAAGGAAAGGTTTGTAAAGGATTCATACATTAAAGCATGAACCTATACAGAGTGGAGAAGAGTGTATTAATCTATTAACACAGTTTTGCTAGGTAGCATAGCACATGTACAGTTTCCCTTTTTACTTACCACAGGGTTTGAGTTGTGGATTCAGAAGACTAGATCTTAGGGACCATCAGCAATGCTAACGGCCTTAACAGAGAGTAATTACAGTTACAGTTAAAGGTAATCTATCCTTTATCATCTGGTTGTGAAAATCTCACCATGTTTTGAATTAATCCATTCAAAAACAGACAAGCTAACCTTACTATTGTGAGAAATCTGGATAAATCCTTATTCAAACTATGAAACCTTTCTCTGCTTCATGTCTTTCATGACAATTTGTCAAGGGTAGACACACCTTGGCTAACATGAAGTACAATTCAATCCATTCCCTTTAAATTCACCTGGACTGAACTGCAGATGCTTTAATTCTATCACAAAAGAGCAAGGGATACCTGTGGGGTCTTGATTCACTCACATACCACTGTACATAAAGATGATGTTGTTATTGTTGGAGAATAGTAATAATTTGGGGTTGTGAGGACAATGTATGTATGTATGTATGTATGTATGGCAAGGCTAAAACTATTAGAGTAAAGAAACCTATTTCCATATGCTGTATTTTTTCAATGTCAGAGTTGTGTAATTTATGTATGTACATTGGATTATTTTCAATGAAGTAGAATGCAGTCTGAATAGAATCAGGGCTTCATATGGTTTTGAAATTAATGATTTATCACTCTTGTTGATTCAGATTTGTAACTGTGAATGTGTAGATTCCTGTATGTTTTGCATTAGGTTAGATAAATTTGTACAACTTTAATTGTATGTGATTTTTATTACTGCAGGAATTGCTTTATTTTTACAGAATAGTCATTCTTTGTGCATAGTAACCCACATATACAATTGTAAAGTTACAAAAAAAGTCAATAATCACCCATGTGCGATTGGATTGTTTGACCAGAAGGTTAGATGATCTCAGATTGGTTTCCACAATTAACATTGTCCTTTTTTGACCACTCATTATGCCACCAAATACCTGCTTTCCCACAAATTGATACTCTGCTTATATTCTGTATGGATTATTTTGATCCGAGAGAGCGATGATGTTCATTACCGAGGATATTATATAGTACCCTAGTCTGGCTGAGGTGGTCTTGCTTTCTGTATTTGTGGGCTCATAAGTGAGAATAATTGTGGGAAAGAGGGAAATAGCGGGGGCTCTGTGTTGTTGTCATGACACCCACTGCAGAATAATTGGATGGTTTATCAGGTTAAGCCATGGAGCTTAATGGCATTGTTTCATTCCTGTCTGGCTGAAATACCAAGTTCATTGCATAGGTCAGCAGAGACATGCACTGGACCCCTTGGATACCAACAGTAGCCTCCAGTGTGTTAATGGATGATCTATGGGTACTTGTTGACGTTTAGTATTGACTGTGAAGTTCAAGGTCAGCAGTGTGCAATGTCAAAGTGCAATGTTGGTGTTTCTTTTTCCTTTTCCCCACTTTCCACTTTTAAGTACATTTTGCCTGACAGGTGGAAATGATTTTTGCAATATCTACTCCACCCCCTCGTTGGCTTTATTGGCTGGTGATTATGTGTGGATGTTTCAGTATCAGCTAATTCAGTTTTATTGAGTGACATATTAAGATGGGCTGTTCCCTGGGAGCTCAGAATTGGTTTTCAATGATGACAATCCACCAGGGACACCAAACAATGTTGTTTTGAAACAGGTTTACTTGTGAGCATGAAAACGGAAATTGTTTTAACATACAACTTCACCCCAAGTTATATTAAGATGGACTGCTCTATTGACACCAACACACAAACATCTAATTCAATAACGTGATAAGGAATTGGAAATGAGACACAATGAGACACAGCTGTACATTATAATGAATGAATTGTATAAAAACATTGTACAAATTATGTTGTAACACTCACAGACTAATCCAAGTACAGGCCCCTAAAGGTTTGGTTCCATGTAGCCAATACATGCGCTGACATTGGCAATTTCCAAACAAGTCTTGAGTGGATGCAGCCCTTTGGTGCAGCTGAAAATGTTCTTTATGGGATTGGACTTTGAGTCTAGAGCACAGTGAATACAAATCAACTTGGGAGGGTCCAAGGTCAAATAACATTTGAGGTTTTCCAATTGAATACCTTCAGTTGGAAAAAGGGAATAGATTTTCTCAGATAAGCTACTATTACCCAGATTAACAAGTGACGTTTACAGTATCAGTTTACTTTTCAAAGAAGGTGCTTATTTTCTATCTATGCAATTGGTAGGTTTCCATAAACAGTGTTGTGATATTCTAATAGCAATTTGTGAATAAACCACATGCAGTTGTCCTAAACTGTGTAAAGATCCTATTTGTACAGACTTTGGAAACTGTTCTGGTTTGTTACATATTTATGCTTAATAAAGGAATTTGTACAAATACTGACTGCACTGAACCCTCTGTTTTGTTTCTATATAAGACTATTTGCAGAAGCCAATGTTTTGTTTCAGCCTCATCTATCGTACATGGCTTAATCACATAGATATGGTTCGCCCCACAACAATATCAAACAATATGAATGCACTGTATCTTTGTGAAGGAAATCAATTTTGATTTCAAAATGGCTCTACAATTTGATTTAGATTGAGTTTAATGAACAAAAGAACTACAACTCATGGTGCAGATCGGCAGACCAAATTCAAAGGTTTGGATGTGTGAGCTTTCCAATCAACCTGCTGCCTCTAAACTGTCCAAAGCATTTCAATTCAAACATGAATTTTAATCCATTGTGTTTTTCTCTCAAACATTTTCCAGCTCACTGCTGCAGATCAATGCAGGGACATTCTCCCATTCGGGTGTTTGACTGACACAATCTCATCAATAAGCCTATTCATCCCGTCTGATTAAAAACTTATGAAATGAATAATGCATATCAGGGGCAACAATCTCCTGTCAGAGTTTACACATCCATTATCCGCCATGCTGAAATGATCTTAAACCATTTTATTTGTACCAACGTACTCATACTTGCACCTTGAGAGCTGTAACCTTGCTTGCGGGCTGCTTTACGACCTTTACCCTGGACCACTTAATTTCAGCTTGACTTGATATTTGTGTGCTCTTGTTCCTGCAAGTGTTCACCTACTGTAATTGGCTGTGGAAGATTTATTACACTACCAACCTGTGTGATCTTCATTTGTCTACGTGTGGCAAGCCGATGCTAAATATCATAGTGAAGTGTAACTTAAGCCAAGGCACTTCGCAGACATGAATTGTTGAGTTAATGACAAAGTATCATAGTTGGGCAGAAGGCAGAAGGCTAAAGGGGCCGCTGAGCCAATGGGTCATGTTTATAATACAAAAATAAAAAAACAACATAGTTAACTTTAAACAACAATGGAGAATGTGCAGGGACATTTTTAGTATGAAGTCCTATTTTATTCTTGCCCCTTTTCTCTCATCAATGCAGAGCTGAACTGGTCAAGTTAAAATGATTTATCGTGTGATTTTATTAAACACGGTTATCAAAAAGTGTTACAGAGAACAAAGGACAAATAAAAACAAGAGATAACATGGAGAAAGAACAAGC
>CABFOQ010024483.1:0-14031 GCA_900660455.1 Gephyroberyx darwinii
AGCTAGTTGATTTTTAATCTTTTGCCCCCAGTGAATTACTATAATCTATAATCTATAATCATACCAAAACAAAAAAGGGCTGCCGAGAACGGGATAATTGGTGCAAAGAAGATGAAAAAACACAATTACTCACTGAGCTTTAAGGTGAAAGGTCCGCTTAAATTGGACTTAAGATGTTTGATGTTGGCTAGGTCAGGATCCAACATCTTGTTATCGTGAAAATAAACTGGGGGGGGTCAGAGTGTCTGACAGGCTCAGTAACGATGAGGACAGACAGAGAAGAGCCAGATCCCAGGTACAATACAGCATAGCGAAACATGCCCAAGCAGAGGCTTACTAAAGTCTGTGGTATCCAATGCATTTGTGAGGGCAGGTCTTCTTACGCTCGCTGCCAGACTCATAAAATATTCTCGTTACGCTTAGAAAAAAAACAACACTTTGCCTTATCTGTTCCAAATATTGAACAGATGGTCTTGAGCGATGGGCGCTTTTGCTGGTCCATTTCCTATGTAGCCGAGCTCGTCTCGCATGCGAGTCCCAGACCACGTTTCTGCAGTCTGTTAGAATTTAACACATTAGACTATCTGTTAATGGGCTTCCTCCAGGCTACGGCAAATCCAGCCGAGTCCTGCCTCCATATGGTTATTAGTGACTGTGTTGAGAGGTGCATGTAAAGCCTTTCCCCATCCCTCAGGTGGGTTTCAAGTGCTTCAGCTACATAAAGACACGTGCCTCTCCTGTCACTGGAGTCTCTCCGTGGCATGCAAGCTTTTCAACTGGTAAACAGATTAAGAGTCTCTGCTGTTTGGGACTGGTACACGCTCTGCACTCGTCAGCTGTGATAAATAATAATGATGGGAAACAAGGACTCTTGTGCGTTCGGTTAAGTAAGTGTAAAGCCTCTCTGTGTGTATCAGGGTGTGTGCGTGCGTTTATACGATAGGAGTTTCAGTGGTGTATCCTGTCAGCATCATTCAGATCACACTCAAACCTGATTCAATCCCAGGATCCCAGTCTCCTTGGTGTTAATACTACTCAGAGAATCTACCTAAGCCTCAAAAACCCAGAATTAAGTTTTTTTTCTTCTTGACTTGATTGTGGGAATCATTTTGATGCTTTTCACCATGTTGAGACTGAAGTACAAAAAGTAAAAGTACATTTTCAATATGAAGTCCTGGTAGTTCTATTCTTTAAAGTGTTCTAGCTTCAGTAAATTAAGCTAAGTTAGTTGTCCAGCTATGCTTGCTCTGGTTGTTGCCTGATTCTTCTATCATTTTCATCAACCGATGGTGTTTTGTATGTAAAACAATTTATTTTTCTTGAAACTAACTCATATTCACTTGAAATGCAATGGAGTAAAAAATAAATAAAATACAATGCTCAAGTACAGGTAAGCATATATAAGTACAGCATTTGAGTAACACAACTGTAATTACTCTACATCCCTGTTTCATTTACAGTTGAAGCATTTAGGTATGTTTTGGCTTCTGCTTCATAAAATAATATTGCATAACAGTTTTGAAGCGGAGTGGATGAAAATGATAACTAGCATAATGTGTGCTGGGCTGTAGCTCTACTTTGCCAAACATAGTGTGATGAATTGACACTCCCTGAATTAATCAATAGATATTGAAAAAACAAAGTTTAATTAATCTAAAATATTTGAATTGTATTAAATTGATGTAGAAAATACCAACTGATATCACAAATTGCAGTGTGTTTAAGTGTGTAAGCAGAAGCCAAACGGGATATCCTGCTGTACCGGAAGTCCTGGTTTTGTCTCCAGTTAGAGAAATGGCTGCTTACATTATATTAGCAACAAACCTTGGCGCTTAGCAAGCTATGTTTAATAGAGGCGGCATCATTCAACCAAAACCACTCGCGGCGCTCTTTTGTGTTGTAAAATAATATGAACTTCAACTTCGCGTACAAGATAAATAATCCACATCTCTACATGAAGTCTGAATTTTGTTGCTAGCTAACTGCCAACCGGCTAGCGTGCTAGCTAGCTGCAAAGCCAAGTGACCGAGCCACCTGTCCGCCCAGCTACTTTAGCCACAGCTTGTTAATGGGAAATAAATAGGACTTCAAGAAAGACGAGAACTGATTTGCTGTTTAGAAAGAAGGGAATTAACCGGGTAAGTCCGTGCATAAATGCCCGAACAAGGCCCCAGGATGAATGGGTTTTCTCTCGGTGAACTGTGCTGGCTGTTCTGTTGTCCGCCCTGTCCCAGTCGCATCGCGGCCAAGCTAGCTTTCCTCCCACCGGAGCCCACATACTCTGTACACACGGATGCTAATGGGGCCACTAGCTTACATCTAACCGAGCGGGCGGACTGGCAGTACTCCCAGCGAGAACTGGATGCTGTGGAGGTGTTCAGCACCAGAAGCAGTCGGGGTAACCGGGTCGGCTGCATGTTCGTGCGCTGCGCCCCGAACAGTCGGTACACGCTGCTATTTTCCCACGGTAACGCCGTGGACTTGGGACAGATGTGCAGTTTTTACATCGGCCTCGGCTCCAGGATCAACTGCAACGTGTTCTCATACGACTACTCGGGCTACGGGGTCAGCAGCGGCAAGCCGTCTGAAAAGAACTTGTACGCGGACATCGAAGCGGCCTGGCAGGTGCTGAGGAACAAGTGAGTATGATCCCGGGACTCGGTATGACTACCGGTTAGCTTAAGTTCAGTGACTAACGTTACCCTCACCGGGTCAGTGTGCAGCTAGCAAGCTAGCCACGCTACGTGCCCGTATGAAGAAAGCGTTGCGCTGAACTCTAATTTAGAAATAGGTCACTTTAATATTTTATTGCTTGTTTATTTATTGTTTACTGTAAGTCTCGTGGGTCTTCTGGTATATTCGGCATACATATAATCCACTAAGCAGCATGTCATTTCATTCAAATCTCAACTTGTAGAAGGGAAGGAGATAGCAGGCGAAACCATGCTAACTGGTATAACTGGTATATTTGGATCCACAATATCATATTTATGACTTCTGAATCCGGAAATAGGGGCTTCTTAGGGATACCTGGATGTGACATTAGCCTTGACTAACCTTGAGTTATCCTCATAGTACCTTTCATGTTGTGTAAACGCATTTGAATGGACAGTGGCAACACACCAACAGTTACTGAGGTAAAGCTAGGAAAGGTGAAGACACCGGCTTCCTGTCTGTCATGTTATGGTCAGTGAATCAAAGGAACATTGTCAATTTTTTGGCCTTTGTTGTAATCAGTAGCTGTTTGTCTTTCAATAGAATCATATCGTGATGAAATAATGATATAATGTTATCATGATACACAATCTTGTTGTCTAAATTGATGATAAAAAGCAAATACTAGTTAAAAACATTTCCTTCACTTCACTCATGGAGAGACCAAGCAGTAATGAAACAGAAAAAGATATTAGCACTAAAGAAGGTTTTATGCAGGCTAATGGAAATGAAACAGGGTAATTGGCTAACGAGGGTTGTTGGTGGCATTCTTCATGTTTGAGTTCCTGGACAGAACCGCCCCAGTAGAACCAGTTTGGATAAGGCGTTGTGCTCTATTGTTCAGCTGGCTTTGGCGTCATACGATTTTATGTTTACACAAATGAAAGGTCAGTATCAAGCTTGCTCAGACAGGCGTGGTTGTACTTGATGAGTGAATGAAAACCTATTAACTGTGTGTTCATACTGCAAGAAATACAATCAACAAGTCACCAGAAGTCCATTCATTTCCTATAGAGCTGAGTCACCAGGGAAACTTGACCGATATGTGGACGGTCAACACGCTTATCGGCCGAGACAAGATGGGTGTAATGAACCGATCTCAAGTCGTCAGAACATCAATCAGATTTCGGCACTTCCTTGTTGCCCTACTGATTACAGCTGTTCAAAGTTTCTCAGCTCTCTACAACTTTTATCTGAAAGATCACATTAAGAAACGTCTCAAAAACGATTGCATCCATCGCCGGGGTTGATAAACTCTGACGTAATTTTATTGAGTGTTGTGTTCATTTTCAGTGAATGATACCTAACCAGTTGGGCTGTTCAATAATTCAGTGTTTCGTCACATATTGTGATGAAATAATGACATCAGATTATTGTGATACTCAATTTATGTTGTCTAACTTATCTGTTAAAAAGCAGATACTAACTAAACTCTCCCACTGAAGACATCTGGATCAAATTGGGGAATGTTGCTGGAAAATGAGTTTCCTCTTGTTTGTATTACCAAGCAGTGTAATGTGATGAACATCAGTATTTAGCAGTATTTAGTAGTATTTAGGTTTTGCATGTATTGGCAGATATCGCTGTATCAATGGCAGAATTGTTTTTGATATGAATCCTACTGATTAGCGCTTGCTAGCTAGCTAAGCTGACTCTTCAATGCCTACATGCAGTTGTTTGCCAGTAACTAGCCACTGTCAACCTCGAACACGCAGCACAGTGAGCGTTGGCATGACGGGTGTTAGCTTAGCATGTTGGCTCTTTGTTTCAGCATTTACACTAAAACTGGTGCTTATAGCTTATAGTTATTCAGCCTTTTTGTAGGCTGTGTATTTTTTCCTCTTCAGGAAGAGATGAATGAGAAGCAAACTGAGTGCATCCATACAAATATCTTATTAATAGCTTCCCAGTCTTGATTGATGCAGAGTAAATGGCTCTTCACCATTTGAAACACTCTCCATTTACAGTCAAGTACATCCAGTCCATCTTACATGGAGTCCATCCTCCATGCGTACAATAAAATTATCAACTGTATCACAAAGTATTGATTTATTGTGCGTAGCGGACACGTGGTTCTGACACGTTTCTATGTATTTCACAAACCACAGTTCTGAGATCTGCTTGACTCACGAATCCAGGCAGGCAGACTTGATCACGACGCGTGGCTCTTCACCAGCAGAATGAATCTGACCTCCAGACCTCGTCCAAGACAAAGATTTGTCAAAGTAGATCCACACTGTCCAGCTGTGACTCGATAAAACTGTAGTAGTGAACTAAGATCTCTCTACAGTTTCCTTCTGAACTATCTTGAGTCTTACTGAACATGCACACTTCTCATAGGAAATCAATTCAATAGAAACAGGCCAATATTTATCTTAGAGACTTAACTGTTAATACGGCTGCATCAAGTGATCAATATAAAATGTCAACATTGATTATGAACATCTTACCATAAAATTACTAATAACTAATCAACAAAAATAAATGTGGCTCTTCCAAGCTCCTTCTGTCCCGTCCAGCCGACGCCTACTCCTTCCTTCCTCCCGACTGAAACGCAAACGCACATTTAAAGGTTCCCGCCTCAATGGGCCGGTGCCGGTGCCGGTGCCGGATGCAGGGATGATCCAGCCCACCAGCTCGATTCTCTCCTGCATCCAGCCCACACCTCAACCACCTTTAAGCTTTAAGAAAGCACAACGTGGCAGAGGTTGTGACATGACCACGCTTCTGGAGCCGACAGTGCCACAGTAAATATTCCCTTTTGTCTTGATAAAACACACACGGCTCCCAGCTGCCACGGAGAGACGAGACAAGCATGAGGCGAAGTACCCGTTATCTCTCGTTTTCTACCTCCTGTCATCTAATCTGTGGTTTCAGCATTTGCATCCTCTCCCTTATGTTTTTGCACATGCTAGTTGAGCTTCTAGCTGCATTTGAAAGCATGAATGTGGTCCAGAACCAATGTGATGCTACTGAACTGTCTTCTGCAGGTTGCAGCCTTGCAGGCAGCTGTTTCATTAGGCTCTGTGGAGCAGGAGGGCAGATTACGAAGGTCATTCAGCCCTCATTTCTGAACATTAGGCCTTAAATGACATACCAAAAAAAAAAGGTAATTGCTCTTGAACTCCTTTGACCACATGCTTAATGACGGTTTCTCCTGAAAGGTACGCCTTTGTAGTTTGTTTGCTGTAAGTAATACTGAAGTAGAGTAACAGAAGCTCAAACAGAGGAAATTGGCGGTTTCTCCTCGCCTAAACAAACATTGACTTGAGTAGAAATAGTGGCCTGTGCTTGTTCAGACACTCAATGGAGCTGTCGCCATAAGTCTCACCGAATCCTGGTTAGAGTTATGTAGTAATACCACCAAAAATGAGCATTACCATAGAATAAAAGAAACACCAGACAATAAAATGGGATTTCAAAAAGAAAATTACATCATGCCAGTAGCTGTTTTTTGTTTTTTAAGAGCGTTCGTGTTTTCATTTGAATTCATCTTGTTTGTTGTCATACTCACCTTCTGATCTTGTCAGTTCATTGACCATCTACTTCAGATGGATCTAAGTTTATGTCGTCTGCCACTACGCCGCTGTATCTGTCTCACTCTTCTGAAGTTGCATTGAGTTACATGAACATGTCTCCACTCTTTGCCTTCCACTCTTTTTGAGAAAGAATGGATGTGCGCAAGCTGTATGGATACGATCATGGCCACGGTGTAAATGTGGCAAGGACGAGGATGAATGCCCCGTCTGTGCAGAGCGACGGTACTTTTCCAAGCAGTTGGTGCAGAGCGGATTCTGCAAGTGATTGTTGCCAAATTTTTAGCATTTATTTGAAAGAACCAAACATGCAGCTCACAGTTTACACTTCAGGGTTAGGGTTTACTCTGTTTCTGCTCATTTGTTATGGCCTGATGCCCATCACACTGCCTCCCTGAGGTGTGTGATGTCTTTACTCTGGAAGTTAATATAGACCCAGTGATATAGAGCCTTTGGAGTTATTGGCCTGTTGTTATTGTCACCCTCCTGTCATACTGTAATGTAGGCCAAAGGCCGATCATCCATCGTCTAAAATTAAGCAGACCGGTTGATTTCTCATTCCACGCGTGTCTCAGATTAATGTCCCGTTTGACAGGTAGTCTAAATGCCATTGAAAGGAGCGCCGAGCGTCTCCTCCCACCAAGCATTAAAAATGAAACATTTCATTATGGCCTGACCCTTTGGAGCGCTGCCTGCCCAGGCGTAAAAACACTGTTAATCATCAGGCCCTCTTTAGGGGGGCTAAGTACCTGAGGAGAAGGTTTATGTTTATTCAATATCTTTTTAATTACATTTTGTGGAAAATCATTAAGACTGTGCCCTAAACCAGAAATCTGATTTCATAGTGGTGGGTCTATTACTCAGCCTTCGGGGGTCTGGACCAGCCGGCATGCATTCACAGCAGAAGCACTTTGAAGATAAAGAGTTTGCACAAAGACGAGTTGTTCTGACATTTTGATAATGGCCAAATTATTTTATGATACCTGTTCTCCCACTTTGAGATCGCAGGTATTGGCCGACTTGCCGGTGCGTGTGTTTTCCCTTCCGGGGCTTTGAAGGAATAACCGGAGTAATCGGTCACCGTTCGGATGGGTCAACAGATCACAGCCCAGTTCGATTTTCCACTAAGCCGATTCATACGAGCATCATTTTCTTTCATCAGTGATGTGCAGGCCTCCACACGTCGGTGGTGAATGCGGGCTTTGCGGTTATTTTGAACGCAGCCTATATTCCCCTGGATAAAAATGAAAAGAAGAGGACATTTCTTGCCTCTGAGCTTTGGCTTCATTCTGTCCAGCGTGACATTCCTCGGTGTCTGGTGTGCTGAAGTGTTGGCAGTGTGACCCGGCCTCGATGAAGTGTGATTTCCCAAACGCCCCGAGCAGAGATTACAGTCCCAAGGATGAGTACCAGGACCTAACTGGATCTAAAGAGGCATTTCTTTTCCCAGGATCTCTGATTTTTGGATTTAGCCATGGAAAACTTCCAGTCCAAATATAGCATTACGCTCATAGACAGTACATTGTTTAATCTTTTCCCCCGGTGTGAGGGCCAAGTGATCAGAGACTCACCTCGGTTAGTACAAACTCTATAATCTAAATGACAGAGACATCTTTTTTCTGACAAGCCCGACAGCACCAGTCATACAGGGCTTGACCCATACAGGTTTTCAAAGGCCGTGGCTGAGATTTTTGGATCGATCCGGTAGATAGCCGATATTTTGAGCCCATTCTCAAAGTCTCTCAATGATTATGATGCTGATTAATATGACACGAAGCCCGGCCGTGACAGCTGTCTGACTTTTACACTGACGCACAGATTTCATCCATCAGTTCTGCCCTATAAAACTCACCGAGAGCGAGAGTCACCGAGAGACAGAGGACGTGATCAGAAAGTGGAGTCGGACTGATAAGGGAGAGAGATGGAGAAAATGAAAACATGGAATATAGGGTTTTCTGATTTTTTATTTTTTATGGCTGATACAAATATTTTGGGTTGAAACTGCTTATAGCTGATATAATAGTCAATAGTCAATAATAATAGTCATGTTTGAAAGTTTGTGATCCCTGCAGGGGGTAGTCATCATTTCATATATTATGGAGGAATAATCTCAAATGAAGAACATGCACAAATAAATATGATTTACTTAATTCAACAAAATGTTTTTTTTTTCATTTTCGTTTTTTTTTTTTTTCATTTCACAATATGCACAATTATCTTTCATTTCAGTTAAGAAATAAAGCATCAGCTAATACTGATTAAATAGGGATTGCATGGTAGCAGGGTCACAAACCTTCAAGCATGACAGTTTTCAGTGTTTCCCCCAGAAGTGTATTCCCGTCGGGGTGGAAGGTTTCAAGTTTCAAGTTTATTGTCAAATACTAGATAACAATACAAACATCATTACCAGTAATCTTGTCCTCTGTGTCAACTCAACTTAACACAGTAAGTAAAAAAGGTAATAAGACAAATAAGTAAATAAGTAAAGTAAATAATAAGTGATAAAGGAGAAATAAGATCAAACTAATAGAGATATTTACAGTAGTGAGGTAGACAAACTGTAAATATCTCTATTATTATTCTTTATTATATTTTATTCTGAGTATATTCCCGTCAGGTGGAAAAGCCTCTGAAGCAGCATTCCTCATGAGACAGTAGAAGAAGAGCGCTTGTCCCGCGACAGGCCAGGCAGGATCTGCTCTGTGAGAAAGGTCAACCTGAGTACAGCATGCTGCTAATCAGGATAAGCCTAGTTACACATGACATTATAGGCCTTTGTCCGAGTACTCAAGCTGTGTACTTCCATCTTGGGTACTCCATTGCTTTGCTTTGAGACACTCAGATTTCAAGGGATAAGTTATCCAGTTTGAATTGTCTACTGCAACTGCATTTTCAAATACTTCAAATAAAGCCAGTCGGTCTTGGGTGTATCCTTGTATTGTCTAGGCTAGTAAAGCAGATCCACCGAGTGGCCGTAGACTGGTAGGTCATGTAAAGGTTAGACTGAATTGCTCACCCTGATGTTTCTTTCTTTACATCATATCTTCTGTGGGTTGGTGTCTGTCAAACGTCCTTTTTGAAACTTCATATAAAAGATGTGACTCTAATTATAGGCTAGTTATGTGAAGATGTCCGTGTGTCTGCTGCTCGTCCACCTGCTGCTGCCGCCTGATGTTTGAGAGTTATAATTGTAATATCACATTAATTTGTGCTTTGACCTTTCCAAAAGCACGGATGGCTTCGCTTCACTTGGCAGTGGCTCCTTCCGTTCTATTTCCTAACGGTGCGCCTACACAACGTTGGTGAGGTTTGCACAGTCCTCAGGTGTTCAGAGAAACCTGACTGCAGTCAAATCAATACTCCAGTCGGTTGCTCACAGAAAGAGTCTGCTGATAAATGATTAGAGAAAATGGCGATTTTCCCTGGCTGACGGAACAAGTGAAAACTAGCAAAGTACAAATCACAAGCCACCATGATGCTCCTCCACCATGATGCTCCTCCACCATGATGCTCCTCCACCATGATGCTCCCTCCACCATGATGCTCCCTCCACCATGATGCTCCTCCACCATGATGCTCCTCCACCATGATGCTCCTCCACCATGATGCTCCCTCCACCATGATGCTCCTCCACCATGATGCTCCTCCACCATGATGCTCCTCCACTATGATGCTCCTCCACCATGATGCTCCCTCCACCATGATGCTCCTCCACCATGATGCTCCCTCCACCATGATGCTCCTCCACTATGATGCTCCCTCCACCATGATGCTCCCTCCACTATGATGCTCCTCCACCATGATGCTCCTCCACTATGATGCTCCTCCACCATGATGCTCCCTCCACCATGATGCTCCTCCACCATGATGCTCCTCCACCATGATGCTCCTCCACCATGCTTCACGGGTGGGATGAGGTCATGCTGTTGTGTGCAGTGTTGGTAGTGTTGGATGCTTGTCCACAGAACATTGTTCCAGCAGCTTTGTGGAACATCCTGGTGGTCTTTGGCAAACTTGAGATGGGCAGCAATGTTTTTAGTTGAGATCAGTGGTTTTCTTCTTGGTCTCCTCCATGAACACCACTCTTGTTTATTGTTTTTCTTAGTGTGGACTCAGATGTTAGAGAGTTCAAGAGCTGCCTTTAGGTTCTTAGTCACCTCCTTGACCATTTGGAAACCTTTGGAAATGTTTTGTAACCTTTGCCAGCCTTAAGAGCCTCAACAACTCTTCTCTGGAGGTCCTCTGAAGTTTCTTTTGACCGAGGCATATTCCACTTCAACAGATCTCTTGTTTTGGAGAGCAGACTCCGCTGGTAACCAAACGTTGTGGGGTTTTTATATGTCAGCACACCGCTAACCTTCACCTGAATGTCAACTCTGGATTGATTCACCTGACTTCAATCACACCCTTTCTTAGTACTTACTTTTTCCAGCTTAGGCTGTTAATGTTTGAACAATATGTGTTAAAAAAAACCATGTGAAGGTGTGTTTTGTTAAACCACCAGACTCTAAGCTGAAGTGTCTAGCCTTCCTCAAGTCTTTTATACTCAGGCTGCTGGACACATCTCTCTGGAGATAGAATCTCTAGCAAGGAATTGACCAGAAGCTATACTCACTGTTAAGTTGATGGCGGAGCTAAAGTGCTAAGCTAGTTGATTGCTAAAGCAAAACAATGCTAAGCTAAACGCTATGGTAGGCATTAAGCTGTGAGCAATTCTAGGCTGAATACTAGGCTAAGTGTTAGTGCTAGGTGGCTAACTACGAGCTAGATCAGCTGGCTAGTTTTAGGGTTTGGGTTAGAGCCACAAACACGTTGGAGCTCCGGGAGGGAGGAGGGAGGTCGGTTGTTTTGGAAAGTCAAAATGGCAGCATATCGAGGTTTAGGATTCTGACTGGCCTCACTTGGGCTCAGGGTTTATTAACCACATAAAAGGCAACATGACCTGGTAGTCAATTGACCTAACTGGGCATAAAAACCATCAGCAGCATTCAACCCAACATGGTGTGGAGGGCCATTTTCAGGGAACTGGATTTTAAGGGCATGTCTTAAAAATGATCCTCCGATAGTCAGTGGTTCTCAATCCTGGTCATCAAGCACCAGAGCCCTGCTGTTTTTCTATCCAACCAGGTAGATGCTAGAATGAAAACCAGCGGGGTGATGGTACTCAAGGATTAGAGTGGAGAACCACTACAGCTCTACATAACTCAGAAACAAGAAAAGAGAAGAAAAGTCGACTTCACCGAAGAAGAACTTGCTGTTTACATCCGTTTGTACTGTTTCTGGTATTATGTCCTGTAGCCAAAAGAGAAATCTGGTAAAACACACACGTCACACCCACTTGTCTTGAACTGCAACAGACCTCATGCCTAGTGTGTAGCGTACTGAGCTCAATTTCTTTTCTCCACATTTTTCATGAGGATATTTTTGAAAGGCTAACCCACCAGGATATCTCAGCAGGCAGACTCCAGATCAGTCAGACTCCACCTCTCAGTACACGGAGGCAACATGTGCACTCAGGCATTAACGCTGGCAGTGTTGAAATGCAAGTGCACTCTCTCTGAACGTGCACGCAGCCCATCTCCAAATATGTCTAAACATTAATGCTAATAGTTAGCGTCCCGCGTCGCGGCTTTGTATGTGCAGTTAATTACATTACAGTAAGTTATTCATTGGATGGAGGCTTAGCGTAATCAATCATACTAACTTAATCTGCTGTCCTATTGTGCCTATAGAAGGGGATGCAACAACACTGAAGATATATCCAGGAGGGATTTGGTTATTACTGAAAATAATTGCTAGCATCAGGCTAATCTGACAGGCTCGTGCAGCTATCTGTCCTGCCTGTTTGCACCAGTTTTAATCTCCCAGCACCAGAAACCAGTTGGAAGTATTTCGGACCGGCCGTAAAGAGTCCTGTTCCTGGAGTCTGTAGGGGTTTTTATTGCTCCTCTGTGCTGCAGGGACCCCGGCCAGGCCTCCAGCAGCTCTGGCTTCACTTCCCGCTCCTAGAAAGACAGTTCCATGTTTATTAGCCTTCTTTTATGTCTGAACAACTGCTCTCCCAGCCAAACGGGGTCAAAGGGCCAAATGTTTACAAGGTTGGTCAAGTGCAAGTGCACTCCATAAACCCTGAACCTTTCCTGACCTGGCCTGCTTTCCCCTCATGTCCTCGCCTTGTCTCTTCCTTCCACTCCTTCAAAGCTTCACTTATCAGCCTCAGCAGCATCGCTACCGCCCCTGTGGCGTGTTCTGTTGTTTGCTTGCCATTTGTTGTCAAATGTTCTTATCCCGAGTCTCTGCTTTCTCTCTTCTGGAGGTAATGATGAGCTGTCAGAGCCGCCCTGCAAGTTTTGTTGATGATTGTCTTTGCAGACTCTTGTTGTTTGAAATCCGATTGCGGTGGGCTTCATATCTCTGAGCGTCATTTCATCCTCCATAACGTTGCTCCAGGCAGTCCACCTGAACGCCTCGGGCATCGTGGTAACCGCTCCGTTTGGAGTTACCCGGCGGCTAGCCCTCGCTGCACCTTCATCAGAGGTGTTTCTTAATGTTGGTGGTTTTATTTTTTTCCTAATCCCTTTCATGCGATGCCCCCCCAGGCTTAATTAAAGTAGCATGATCCTAAAATAAAACTTGTTTGTGATTGACGCATCAAGTCTGAGTCTGAGTTGCCTTGCCTTGGGTTTGGATAAACGTAGCAGGACCTGCTCGGGTCTGAGAGGGTTGCAGATCACACAGCTCTGGCTCTTGGCTCTCTGAGGAATCGTGCAGCTTGGATAATAACAGTGTGTTTTTATCACTGGCGATATGGAAACGGGTGACATAACGTCTACCGAGTTAACGCTCACCTAAAGGGACCATGCAGTTTATTCCTTCATTAAAATGCTCTTGTGGTTTTCGGGTTCTTCCAGAGAGGCCGGATCCTACACATCTCTCGTCCCGGACCTCTTAAAACAAAACTTTTTCCGACGGCCTCAATTGTTTACCGAGATAAAAGATGGAGTAAACCATTCAAAGATGTTGAGCTCCTCTTTTCTTTCGCTTCTGTGAAGTTCTGAGTCTGGAGCGAAGCTGAAAGGCAGAACTTATTTTCAGGATGAACAGTAGTCTCTCTCGGGCCGGAGCGTGGTGCCAACACTGAAGCACGCTGTGGCCAGTATTAGATGGTGCCAACACAACGCCGCAAAAACAACAAGACCCATGGTGGATGTGAGAGTCCAGCAAGACCAAGTTTACGTTGAATATGTTGAAGTTGCTGAGGGCCCGGTTTTACTGGCGAGAACTGTAGGCTCGGCTTCAAACTCTTACATGTGTTTTTATTCTGTTACGACCTCTTCTATGTGGTTAGCTTGCTAAAGCAGCACACAGGAAGTGGAAGGAGCATCCTACCTGAAACTGGCCTTATCCCAACAGCCCACTTCCTGTAAACCTTTACCAGATGACCGGTAAAGGTTGGCAGGCGATGGCACGGGGGAGTTTCCCATATCTGCAGCTGCTGTGTTGGAGCTTCATCACAAGCCACCTTGTGTTTCTGGGAAAGCAGTAAAGTGCTTATCTCGTCTCTCGCTCCCTTGCTGTGTTGTCTTATTGGCCAGGATAACCCGCATACCTCGCCTGTTAGATGCTCTACGTGTACGCGAAGCTGGTGTAGCACCGGTTTGACCTCGAGGTTGTCTTGCTAGCGCTGGTGGTGTTTCCAGTTCAGCGTGGGATGTTTGGACAGGCTTCATGCTGGCCTGAGTCTGCAGTGGAAACAGTGCTCTCTCTCTCTCTCTCTCTC
>CABFOQ010024484.1:0-17041 GCA_900660455.1 Gephyroberyx darwinii
GAGGACAAAGATGTAACCATATGGTGTAAAGTCAGTGTTTGTTTAACCCATACTTTGACCATATTTTAATCAAGGCTTTGATGAAAAACTAAAAAGTACTGCTTCAAGAAAAAAAAAAACCCTAAAACACTGTAGACGACGTCACGTCGTCTACAAGATATTTCCATTGCCGCTACAATAGAGTTTGATGGCAGAAATATTTCAGCTAGCCAAAACATCAACAGTAAACATCAGGTTTGGTGTCAGAATCAAAGAGCAAGGGCTTCTTTCTACACCATTTTGCACCAACATACAACAATCATACAGGGAGAAATCCATCGTAGAAGAGAGGCCTCAATAGACCAGAATGCAGTGCAGCCACGAGACATGATGCGCTTTGAATGATCAGGCTTGCAAGCTATTTATATCCCCTTACTCCCACCTTTCACAGAAAGCAACAAGTTCATGTCCCTTATCTGGGGGATTCTGAAAGGCATTCTGGGAAATGTAGGAAATTACTTACTAAAGCAGAAATAGGTAGGTTGAAGGACAACCAAATTACAACACTTGATCACCAAATAATGGAATGCATTGAACACCACAGACTGATGAGATCTAACAGTGTAAGAGTCTCCCAGGGTGGATTTTTCCTTCAAGCTATCATAATGAAGGAGGTGTCCCATTTTAGGTTTTGGCAAAACTCGCAGCATGCCACAGGATTTGTTCCGTGCGGGTACAGGTAAAGTATGAGAACTGCTGTATTTGGAAGGCCTTGTTCACCCTAACCCACAAGGGCCTTTGTCTGTCAATCTCCCTGGCTTGACACTAATATCTTCTGCAGCAAAAGGAGTTGAATGCTCAATCGACAGAGCAGCTATGTAAGGGGCAAAGACAAGACACAGGTGGAGTGTAAAATGACGGGTAACTGCGAGGCACTGTCAAGGCTGCAACAAGCTATTTGCCCTGATGTAAAACGACTGCTGGGTGTTTGTTGTCCTAGTTAAGTCTTGAGCCCGGTGACAGTGTGTCTTTGGAATCCAAGGCGGCAGAAATACGGTTAGTTCCAGTCCAGCAGCAGAAACAGAGATCCCGTTGAGCCCATGAGCTCATGTGGATGCTTTAGCCCTTTCCCAGAAATAGGAAGAAAGAGCGAGAGAGAGGTTTCAAGGCTCCCACAGATCCTATCTTCCTCTGCAGCTCTTTATTTGTCTCATCCAGCACTCTCTTCTCGCCTCTCCTCACACCCCCTCCCACCCTCCTTCCCTTCCTCTCAACCCTCCCATCACCTTTTGTCTGTTGTTTCACTGCTTTTTCTAGCTCCTGGCAATCGCAGGTTTGGACCTATGACGACTCCTCTCTCAATGACCTTGTTATTCTCAGTGAATGGGGGGATTTGGTTGCAATGGTCTGGATCCCAATGAAACTGCCATCGAGGCTATCAGGAGAGAGAACCCACTTAGATTTGAGAGTCGTAATATTTGATCCAAGAGGCGTCCGTGCTCTGTGTGTAACACCTGCTGCCCCCCAACCCACTTAATAATTCACCCTGCCCTACTACTTTCACTTTGGGATGGATCTCAAACATCTCTCCCCTGTCCCAGGATTCATAGCGTCCTCTCACCTCACCTCCCATTCAAACATACCACCAATGGTATGATTTGAAAAGGGTCCATTTCCTCTGTTTGGGGAACGGAAATCAAGATGGATTTCAATAAAACAGAGAGGATGCGAGGAATCGTAGGCTAAATCATTTTGAGGTTCATCTCAAGTGTTGCTCCTGCCTTTGTCTGAATGCTCCTCTCTTGTGTGGCTCTGTGCAGATGAATATAGTCCCTACATGGGCAGGAGGACGTCCAGCTCTCTGTCTCTGTCCAATGGATCAGCCTCTCCCACGATAGGAGCCCCTGGATCTCAATCTGCACCTCAGAGGAAAAGGCTGCTGAAGGCGCCCAGCCTCGCCGAGCTGGACAGCTCTGACTCCGATGTGAGCATGCGTCTGTGTGTTCATCTGAGTGTCTTCAGGTGTGCTGTGGAATTTTGGAAATTGAAAACAGTGATTGATGTCCTTGTATATTCCACACATTCAGGATGAAACCGTTGGGCGCAGATCGGCCAGCAGCTCCAGCATCGCCACATCGATGATGGATGATACATCCCCAGAGTCTGCACTGGGGAAGAAAAGTGAGCAAGGAGCTTTCTCCAATGCCCAATCACAGCCCTCCTTCACGTCACAGAGCCACAGGCTGACAACGATTGCTGATTATCAATGTTTTTCATTTTGTCATGAATTAGCCAGTTGATGAACCAAGCTGCTTCCTATCTCCTTACCTGCTCTCGTCCTCTGTCTTTTCTCTGCCTCCCCTCCCCCTATGAACACCAGCTCCCCCCATGTTCCTGCCCATCTCCTCCACACCCCAGCCAGAGAGGCGTCAGACCCCCCAGAGGAGACACTCCATTGAGAAGGAGACCCCGACCAACGTTCGACAGTTTCTGCCGCCCTCTAGACAGAGCTCCAAGTCTCTGGTGAGTCCGACATTTTTTTTTTCTCCATATATCAGAGGTTGATGAAATGTATTTGCTCAGGTTCCAAATAACGTTGGATGCTTATGCAATGTCGGAGAAGAGGCAGTTTGAGAAATGTTGATTTTGTGTTTTTTGCGTGGGGCAATGCAGTATATAAGATCAGTAACAACTGAAATAGAAGATAGAATTAGTTGTATGGCAACAGCTCATAATGCGGCAGTGTTAGAGTGTCTTGCATCAGCATCTTTTGTCTTTCACTGGGACGAGGCTTTCTGGGGTCAATATGGCCTGGGAAGGTTTTAGCCCAGCTCCAACCACAGAGATCCAGTCCAGTAATTTAATGAGAGAGAAACAGAGGGAGAGTAGTGGAGATAAGGGTGAGTGTCAGGATCTGGACCGTGAGGGAAATAAGGAGAGATTGAAACCAGACACCAGACCACGTCTGTCTCGTCCTCCTCTTCACGCAACATGCCTCTCCCCAGAATCCCTCCCACCAAAATCCAGCCAGTGTGCTCACTTTATCTCCTGGCTTGACTTCAGAGACTTCTGTTCTTCCACTCTCCCACATGCACCATAACCTTCTCTCATTCAGGTTGGGATGATCCCCCTCCTTGGCCCCTCTCCCTCTACTCTCCACCCTTTACGGAGCTCCCACCCCATCGAAGTGTTTGTGTTGGGGTTGGTGAGGGCAGTTTTTGCTCTGTGCAGGGGCATTTACATCAGTGGAATGGAGTCTGCCAAGGTTTGCCAGTCTCCCCCAGTCCATACTGGTACCATAACTGTAGCTATCCATGCTGTCTAATGCTTCCAGCTTCTCTAGAGATCATTTACCTCCAGCATAGAGTACAAACTAAGATCTTTACTGTATCTTAGGTGTGATTTTGGCTAACTTCCATTTCAACTCTCACAAACATCAAGTAGCACCAAGTAGCATATTTCATTAAAATCTGCACTAGAGTAAATCAAAAAAACTTTGGTTACTCAGTTGACATGTTTGAGTGGTGGGATGCATTTACAGTCTGATTTCGACCTCCATAATTGTGGTTTATCTTCATGTCTCTGAACATGTTCAGGATCAGTTCTTGCTCCCACCCTTCCCTGCTCCCGGTTCAGTCACAATGCAGCATACTGTAGTTATCAGAAGTCATGAGACCACCAGGCTTTACAGTGCATTAACTTACACTATGGCAGTCAGTGTCTCATCGGTTTATGACCGTTAACAAAAGGTCCTTAAAGGAAGTCTATTGTCAATAGAAGGGGCGACACATTGTCAAAATGTTGCCACGTTGGCGCCATTTCAACCCAGTGCTAGTTCAGAATACCAATCAGAATCACCTTTATTCAGCGAGGACTTTGAATGGACAGTGTAGTGCCTTAGTGTGATGGTTACTGCACTGTAAATGCTCAATATCCCTCAACAGCTATTTTTTCACACTGCTCATAGAAGGTAATGCTGGAAGCAGCAGATACAGTAGAACTGTGGATGCAGTGAAACCTTGTTTATTTCACACTAACCACCCTCCTGCACCTTTAAGTGAAGCAGAGCCCAGCTAGTGAGGCATTCTGCTGCCCTGGTATGCTCTTGGAATCGTCTCTGCCCATCAATCCAGTTGTTTACTCCACCATGGGCCCTCTGGGTCTGCTGTTTTCTTCAGCAAACAATGGGGGCATTTTTATAGCCCCAATGTCCCCTGTGCCCACACAGGCAGCCCTGAAAGGTGCAGAGGAATGGGTGTTTGTGTATGGAATGATAAACACAGAGCCCTGTGTGTTTAACATGGTGTTGTCATGGTGACTCACTGTTGTGTGTGTTTGTGTGTTTGTGTGTCTGTGTGGGTATGTGGGGGTGCATACACATGTAATGTAATGTACTTATATGACTACTTTGTATGTCTATATTTGTGCATCTGTGTGTGCATGCATATGTGTGTGTTTGTGTGTGTGTGCACGCATTTGTATGCACATATGTGTGTGTGTGTGTGTGTGTGTCCGTCTTTGCAGGAGGAGTTCTGCTTCCCCGTGGAGTGCCTGTCTCTGACAGTGGAGGAGGTGATGCACATCAGACAGGTGCTGGTC
Organism: Gephyroberyx darwinii; assembly: GCA_900660455.1. Taxonomy (NCBI): domain Eukaryota; kingdom Metazoa; phylum Chordata; class Actinopteri; order Trachichthyiformes; family Trachichthyidae; genus Gephyroberyx; species Gephyroberyx darwinii. The sequence goes on from CABFOQ010024484.1 coordinate 4,579, forward strand.
AAAGCAGAGCTGGAGAAGTTCCAGCAGTACAAGGACGTCTACAATGCTATGAAGAAGGGAAAGGTAAGGACTTGTTGTATGACACACATTGTGCTACGCCATCACCCACAGTATTAATATTCTCAGGAATACAGTGGGACTACTTTTTATGACTATGCTGTGAGGAAAAGTTGAAAATATTGTACTTTCCTTCTGAGAGAGAATGAGAAAGTAAATTGACGTGAGGGGATTGGTCTAAATATATTGCCTTTGCACATATTGCCTTTTGTTCTAATGTCCTCATCATCTTTTTATTGCAGCTTTGCTTCTGTTGTCGAACCAAAAGGTTTTCCTTTTTCACCTGGTCCTACACCTGTCAATTTTGCAAAAGGTAAAACAGCCTGTCTGGTTTGATCCCAGTAATGTTTCCTCCAGTTACTCAGTAGTAACCTCTTTCATTCACTGCTCCCTCTTTGTTTCTCTCACTCTCTCTCTCTCTCTCCTTGCAGGCCTGTGTGTTCACAGTGCTGTAAAAAGGTAAGTCATATAGTATATCTCATATGGGCGCATTCAGATCACAAGATGGGCATTTGCTTAGGATGTATATGTCCCTTTAACCCGCCCAAGCCCAAGCCTTTGAGGGAGGAGTTCTTCTCCTCCTTCAGAGGCTTGAACCATCAAACTCATCTTGGAGATACCTTAACCTTAACCTTGGAGATAAAATATATATATATATAAAAATGACCTCCCATGTTGCTTAGTGAACATGATTGTTATTTACATTTCTGCTCTCGCCCGCTTACAGATGCGTCTGCCGTCCAAGCCCTATTCCAGCCTGCCCATCTACTCCATCGGCTCGACCAAAACTCTTCCCAAGGACAGGATAGCCGCCATGGCTGCCGTAGGGAAAGGGCTGTCCATGGCTGGTGGAGCGGGGCCGTCAGGTCTGGGAGGACCCTCGGCGTCCCCCACCTTGAGAGGAGCAACATCGGGACCGTCCAGAGGAGCTGGAGGAGCTTTGGGAGCTGGAGCGGCTGCTAAATCTGAGAAACCCTCCACGAGCCAACAGCGCCACAGCCTTCAGAAGACCATGTCCAAGTAAGACCACTGGATTATTACACCTCTCAAAAGTCTTGATAAAGGGATTGCTGCTCTCATTTTTATTAGTTTGTTTTTGGTATATTCACATATTCACATGGCCTTGAAGAACCTCTACTCTAGTGTTCACAAATATTGAAACCATTTGCTTCTGGTCTCAGCTGGACCATGTTGCACAGAACCACACACGTTTAAACCCTGCTCATGTCAAGCTACCTTCCCTCCTCATTTAGGTTATCGAAGCACGGGTCGCTGAAGTCCCATGATGAAGTGGAGCTCCCCCCGGAGATGACGGAGGACTGGGCCACCATGGAGGTGTGTGTGGACTGCAAGAAGTTCATCTCTGACATTATCTCCTCCAGCAAGCACAGCCTGTCACTGGCCACCAAGCGGGCTCGCTTAAAACGCAAGACCCAGTCCTTCTACATGTCCTCTCCTAAAGGGAGGGAGGACTACCAGCCCTCCGAACGAACAATCAACGAGATCTAGAACTTTCTTTCATTCTTTCTTTCTTTCTTTCTTTCTTTCTTTCTTTCTTTCTTTCTCTCTTTCTTTCTTTCTTTCTTTCTTTATCTCTCTCTCCCGCTTTGTCTCTCTTTGTCTCTCTCTCTCTTCAGCTGCTTCCAGCTCTAATGGCACAATTATAAAGACTCACCACTGGACATGATCTTACTGTACATGGTCAGTCAGGATGGCCGATATGGACCTTGGTTTTCTTGGAGCAATGTGGACTGTGTGGTTCTTGTTGCTGTGTCCTGATTGTGGTGTACAGCTCCTCCAGACAAAAGTATAATGTTTTTTTTGTACTGCATTTCGCTCTGTAACATAGATGATTAATCAAATTCTGGCCACAGAGACTGAACCGGTTGTCATGAAGACGAAGGCCTCAGAGTGGAATGGCTCCCTTCCCCTTCTGCACAGCGCAGCGGTCCTCCCCGACTCATTTTTGTCCACAGAAAAATCAATAAGCACAAAATAGAAGAAGGACTGATGTGCAATGGCACTCTAGACGACACGAGGCCTGGAGAGAGATCATGTTCCACCCTGGAAGTGACACATCGGGGACAAAAAGCAACAAAGAGTTACGAGACGACTTGCAGAAAATATGGAACCAAACTGTAAAACATTTGTATGGGTTTTAATTTTGTATTTCATGTATGTGTGTGTACAGTACATGGTGGTTTGGCTTACAGTCTGGTTTTTGATGAAAAGTCGCCCTCTGTTTCTACTTGGGACATGTTATTTTGCTGATGGTCAATGATGTTTCCCCTGTATTCCCCTTTACTAAGCGTTCTTGCAAGCATACTTCCGATTTTCCTCGTTTAGCAAACAGAGGGAAGTCGGTGTCTGACTCTCCCCACATCTGTTTTTTTTCTTCTTCAGGGGGAGGGATTGTGTCACACTGAGAAAACAGGATCAGATGTTTTGCAGATTATGTGCCAAAAAAAATGACTCTTTTCTCATGTGTGTGTGACCGAAAGACGTGTTGTTTTGCTTTTTCCTGCTGTGAAAATTCACTGATCTTGCAATACAATGAGAATGACATGACAAATAGGACCCACCCCTTAGTGTATTTTTAATCAGTTTTCATTAGAAAGCCATGCTGTCATGCTGAGTTCATTTGAAACCATTATTTTCCTGCATTACTCAAACAGGGATGAAAACTTTGCTAATGAAATGAAAAGGTTATAACTATGGCAGCCAACTAGACATGAGGAACCACTTCCATTATCATTTATTATTATTTTGCCAGGCCCCAAATATAAGATTATCATTGCTATAGAATATCTGCATATTTTTGCAAATTTGTATCTACTCTTAAATTGAGAAATATACATGTTATTTTTATTTTATTTTGAATTGATTACTTGATATCATGGCAGATATATATTTCAGATTGACTTTAGTTATTACATTGGTTTCCCGACCTGTATTTGTATTCTATAAAGTAGTAGTGAGTCACATTAAATGCATCACTTTCTTGTGTTATTGTACAGATGTATAGTTTCTGAAACCCTGTTCACTGTACAGGCAGCAAAGAATGCTAACGCGCTACCCTGCTGTTCAACACATAAGCCTCAAAATAACGCCTTTATGATTTCCAGTTGTCCTTCAAAGTCCCATTTACAGGTAACTTAACAAAATGAACACATAAGAAACACATTTTGGGGCTAGGATGTCTTTATTTGTGTTCATCGCACTCCTTATGTTCCTCCCAGATATTTCTGCCTTAAATGAACTGCCTTTTACGATCACACTCATATTTTAAACATAGCCACCTGTAACTGTAAATACTTTATTTAATACTGTTTGTTTGTAGATCAGGTGTGTGTTACCTTGATGATATCAATCCATCCACAGTGAGACTACTGTAGATCTGTCTCTGAGGGGGACTATATATCCAAGTACAGTGCATTCGGGTTACCAGTGGACTTCACCAAGTAAAGAGGAGTCGGAAGCACGTAAAAGACACCTTGAGATGTGACCGCATCGTGCATGTACTACGGTGTAGCTTGTACCTTCAATCTGTATTACCTTCAAGCTGTAACTCACTGCAGAGTACAACAAATGATGACTAAAACAATAAAATGTAATGCAATACCTGACAAATGTGCATCAATATTGAATTTGTCCTTGTCCTTTATTTAAAAATGTTGAAAAAAACGTTTTAGTCATTTCATACAGATGCAATAGCATATCTCACAATAAAATCAAAAACTGAAACAAAATTAACTCAACAAAATGATACATTTAATGACATTTTAGAACATTTATGACATTTAAGAACAACAATATTATTTCATATTTAATGTAGTTATTTCATACAAATGAACAATCCAAAATAGACAATAGATACACAAGAAATCAAAATGACTTCCAGCAATGAACACTAGTCAATAGTGTACTATTAATGACCATAGGCCATACATTTTCACATGACCCACTTCCTTTTTCATGACATGATGAGGGTGTCAGTAACTTCTGTATACCCAAAATATTTCAATACTGCCTTTTTGCTCCGTGGCACTAATCAATATCATTCCTGTAACAATCCCAACACAGCTCCTCCAGTAGAACAGGCCTTAGGCACCGGTTACTGAAAGAAACAGTTCAATATGATCCTACAAATGTAGAAATTCATCATTGTTATAGGCTAAACTTGAAGCCCTGCTCCAGTTCCCAACTTGATGTCCACACATGAAAGAGGTGTGGAAAACACTGTATTGCAAAATGGGAAAACCTTGATTGGTGACAATAATTTTAGGATAAAGTACAGAGTTTAATCTAATGTTTAGGGAGCTGAAGTTGGTTTCTGTGTGCTGAAGTTCCTGTAGCACTTGGGCAACTGTAATCAAACCATGGTCATGCTTATAGATCAGTATGTACACACAAGAGGGTTGCAGTTTATGTTAAAGTAAAATCCACTCTGGGATCATTTTACACTGTTATGTATCATCAATATGTGATGTTCAACGTATTTCCCAGAATGCCTTCTGACAACACCCAGAAAAGGGGAATGAATGTGCATACAGTTCATAGCTGGAGAGAGCAATAGTGAGAGCATAGTAAGAGCGAGAGTTTATCCAGTCGAGAAAAGGTGAGTCACACTCCTTGCTCAAGACGCATCGTATCTCATGGGCACTGTACTGGTATCGGAGAAACCACTGAAGAACTGGTTCCTCTTCCTCTGCTCCAGTACCCTACTACAGTTCTGCCTGTATGACTGTTAAATGTCGGTCTACAAAGACTGTCAGACAGTCCTTTGGCCACTTATTCACAGGAATAAAAATACACAACAAAATGCACATAGGACAGCTAGGTACATCACCAGTGGCTGTTTTGAAATTAAATAGCAGGAAAAAAATGTAATGAATGAGAGCGCCAGAGCTGGCTTAGCTAGAATCATCTTTGTTTCCCTGTCAAAGAAAAAGATGATAGTATTGCTAGGACGTGTAGTGCAGGCCAGTTCAGTGTAGTTCGGTGTGTGTGTCAGGCAAAGCCTCACAGCTGTGTCTCCCCAGTTTCCTGCTGCATCCACTGTGTCTGGTCCACCTGCATGGAGTTGTTATCTCCAATGATGACGCAGTTGAGGTGAGAGCTGTGGATGTTGATGCCCTGAGGGTCTGCTGATGGAGGAAGAGGATCAATGGTCTGGCCTGCCACCTGTTGTCCACAGCTGCAATTGCACCGCATCCGTTCTGTAATAAATTAGATAAAATTGGCTCCTTATTGCACCTCTCCTGACCACAGCTGCCCTGGAGCGCTGTGGTACGGTTTCCCCCTGAATCCTGACCTTGACAGTTAGTGGGTGAATTGCAAAACTGACCCTTGATCAGTGCTTTGTCGCAACTTAACTAAAAATATCCATCTCAACAAGTCATTTAGTCCGGTAATGAATTATTGTTTTCCTTTAAAACAAGTGAAGAAATCTGACAAACGGGTGAGATAATTTCACTTTTTGTAACGCAGTTTCACTGGTTTGGATACATTTCTTGAAGTTAAGAAAGTCTCTTCTCTTCTAAGATTTTCTTTTGATTCAAGAAAATTCTTGAAACAAGTTGATTTGCAATGGAAACAAGTGAGATGATCTCACCCCACTGGTGCATTTATTCATTTGTTTTAACAAAAATAAAATCTTAAGCCTCAGTACTAGAATAAATGACTTGTTAAGATTGTTTTTTGCAGTGTATTTGCAATGTTACTGGCTTTTCCAGCAGCTAGCTTTACTTAAAATTAATCCAATTATACTGAAAAATAGATTTGGCAGCACCTGTGATGTGCTGTTACCCACCATGCATTTGGTGCTCTTGTCCCTGCATTAGAGGCTGGTTTTCTACCACTGCAGATGGGTAGCTGTCATTTCCTATGACGCAGTCGGTCAAGGTGGAGTTGCTGATGTTAATAATTAAAATGGTAGATGGTAGAGCCTGGAGCCCCACTGTTTCAGAGGGGCGAGAGAGAGGAAAAGGGAAGAGAATATGAGAATGGGAAGTTGTTTGTTCCAGAGCGATGTAATGGAGGAATTACGTCACTATCACATAGTTCCTTGTAGTTCCTGAATACACCCAAAATGCTGAGTACTTGGTAAATAAGCCTGCTATTTAGTCTTTAGTCTTAAAACAAGAAATAAAAAACAAACAACCAGTGGGACTTACCTTGTGTAGGTTTATCCTCCAGAAGTTGATGAGTTTGACCTTTAAGGACATGGAGAGAGAGAGGGGTACAGTTACAATTACTCCGATATTCTTCAGGCGTACATGGTGCTGGGTTACCAGAAAGTGTTTTTGCATGATGACAATCTCGGTGCAGTTAGACTTTGGATCACTGATGAAGTGAGTGTCAATGTGATTTTCAGAAACCAAGCCATCGTCTATAAAAGGCAGCTCGAAAACTACAATCTGTGCCAAACATTGGTGGCGTCACACAACACCAAAGTACGGCGCAATGAGTAAGATAGATGATTACGAGTGGGAATCAAACAATGAATATGTTTTTATTTATTGTTTTAATCTGTTTATGTAAAAAAAATTGATAGCTAGATAGATCGATAGACAGATAGATTTATAGATATATTGATTTATTTACCTGAACAGCATGTGACCCTTTCAAAGAGTGAGGGGCCACATATTACCAAAGAGCTGAAGAAGAGCTGGCAGACTCTTCTTCCCTTCTGCAGCACCATCTGGATGATTTCCTTCATGTCTGAGGCTTCACCTGGAGAAAGGAATCAGTAAAAAAAACCCCTCTTATTTGTAAAAGCTTCAGTGTGTAGAAAGGTTCCAATCTCAAACGATTCAATTCAAATCTCAAAAAAGAAAAAGCGAGTTAGTGTAGGCGGTTGTGGTTAAGTACAACGCTCTCTACTGCATTGATGAGGTACAGAACACTCATTTACACACCACAGTGCCAAAACAAAAAACGGAAACAGCTAGGCTACCTGATGCTCAGTAATGGCCCTTGTGTTTTTTAGGGTCACAGACACTTTCTCCACCAGCTGGCAGTTATTTGCCAATATCATGTAGTTGTAGCTATCATGTAGACTTTTCTCTGTGTGTTCAGACGACAATCAAAAAGGCAGAAAACAATATCACAGCAATCTTCATGGTACATGTGTGTGTGGCAAAACATGAATCAAGGTGGATGGAAAGAGGTATTGCATATGTATATCTATATATATCCAATAATATATTTTAGAAGGATACTAGACAGATTTTTCCTATTTCCACAGTGATGCAGAGGGAACACTTTTTACGTGGTGGGAGTGCTATTTGTATTTTTTATTAGCCCCGCACCTGTACAGTTTTAGAAGTGTAACTTATCCTCTACTGACCATACTAAAGACATTGTCGTTTTCCATTACACTACTTCATACTTTTAAACTTGTAGTTCAATTCTTAGGTCTTTATTCATTATTAATAATCTAGTATTATGTGCCTTACCTGATAAAACGGCGTTCATTTTTGGAAAACGGCTGATTTTAAAAGGACATAGCGCCATATCAAGTCAGCTCCATCCTCGGTTAAGAATTGACTATTATCTTCTGAACAATAATCCACACTCGCTGTTATAGAAATGTCACAGGAAAAGCCCCCTGCGCATGCGCAGTTCGAACGTGGGGTTTCCGTTTCAGGTCCACGGCCGGGTTTCCCGCTCAGCTCAACAAACGGCGCAGGTCTGGCATCAGTTCATGTATTTTCACCCCTCATCTTATAAACCTGCAGGTCTAACTGAGAGCTCTTCCTGGACCAGCCTGATGAATGTTTGACTGGTCTCGGGTCTGTGAATTCCCTTGTGGTTGTGGTTGAGCTTAATGACACCAACAGTAAACATTGGAATCGACGAGAAACTTTACTCGTCTTATGCAATGGGCGTGCAGAGAAAGCAACATTTACTGTACGTTGAACAATGCTGTTGGCTTCTTGTGAGCTCCTAACGTTACACAACTGACGTGGCAACATAAATTAACTCTAGGCCAAATAATATAGGCAGCTGTTGTCTTGTCAACACCAAAAGTATAAAGTTATAAGTATGCACAAACGACAACTAAAAGTTAAACACGAATGAAAATAGAAACATATCGCTAGTTTTTGAATTTCCATAATGTCCGCTTGTTAGCTAACTAACCATAGTATCTGGTCAGCTAACTATCTGATTTGCTCACTAGCTAATGTATCTTGAAGCTAGTTAGTCGTAGCTAGTAGTCACATATTAACACTAGTCTAGCGCTGCTGTATCACAGTAACCTAACGTTACATTTTAAAAATAAATACACCACATAGTGGACTATTCACTTTTATTTATAACATTGCTGAATCAGAATAAATTTACACCACAACAGTCTTTGTCAGGTATCTCCTTTTATTTCCCAGGTGTTATATATGTTATATATTTCGGCATTATTTGCACACAGCCAATTCACTCTTGGACCTCCATGATGGTGATTGAGACATCAAAGCCTCTACTTATCACAGACTGCACCGACATATAACCTCTTTGATTGACACGGCTTCCATGCTCTCCACCCGCTACCACATCCCATATTCACGTTTGTAACTTTTGGGTCGTTCAGTTGCAGCTCTGCTCGAGATTCCATTATTTCCGACTGCACCTGAAAGCAGCACGGCTCCACAGTGGAAGTGAAACACCAGCAGGGGCAGCCGAGAGTGCCTAGTCAATAGAAAACAGCCACAGCTTCCTGGATAGCCACAAAACCAAAGAGCAGAGCTGGATCACACGCACAGACGGGCTAGACAGAAACAAGCAGGGCTTTCAGACTGGACGTTTAAACATGTTTAAACATGTCTTTGTCTGTTCTTTAACCCCAGTGCGCGTGAAAGAAAGACGGGGGTTGTCGTGTTAGTGACAGCAGAGGTTGTTCGTACAGCAGACTGTATCAACACATGTGTCCGTGTCAGAGCAAAAGCACTGCGGCTGTGGATCTGGACCCAGGATGCTCCTTCACCCGCTGGTCCCCTGGAAAGGTGGGTTCCCCCTGCATTACTTCACGCGCTGGCTGGATTCTCAATGTCGTTTTCATGCCTTATCAAATGTTTCATGGTGTTTGCTCCAGTGTTTCAATTTTGACCTGTCCGTCTATGCAACCTTGAGGGTTTGCAGATGTGTCAGATTTTCATTTGATGTGAACAACATTACTGGTTTTGTGTGCAATGCACAGTACAGTAGCAGATTAGGTTTAGATCTGCTCTGTTATTCCTGCACGGACACATTTTAGAAAGCTACTATACACATATCACAGAAAAACTATGTCCCTCTAGGTAAATAATAGGATTATTATAGTGGTACCACAGAGAGAAAAAGAAAAAGCATAAGCTAGAATGTCCCTTTAAACTCAATATTAAGCACCACCAATACACTATAAGTCACTATAGGACTTTTATTCTGTTTTTTCATTAGGTTTATGCAGTATGTCATTTTACAAGGCATACTGCATTTCCACTAATCACCCAATTGCTGTAAGCATTGTTTTGTCCCTGAGCACAGTGGCAACATGTCTGAGGGTTGCCAAGTATTCTTTGAAGTCACCAAATCCACCAAATTTAATGTTCACCACATTGATTATGTGCTGTTACAGATGGAGATTTCCACCCCCGCCCCACCCCATGACTCTTCACAGACATTTAGGTTGTTATTTTATCAAAGTTTCAACTGTATGTGCTCTAGAGAATGTGTTGATCTCTCTCTCTCTCAGACACACACAGGGTATTGGAGCCCACAATCTTACATGAAATTCAGAGAGATGTTTAAATTATGCTGCACACCGACCCAGGCACACAGCCCCAGCTGCCTCCTTCCAGCACAGTGGCTGTCTGTGTAAAGCAGCAGCAGCAGCTTTTCGCTGGGTTGATCTGGTTTTCCGTTTCTGCCTCTGTGGTCAACAATGATGCTTTGATCCCTGTGGCTGGAATGTCATCTAGACCTTGATCCATGGGGATTGCTAATCGCTGATTTGTCAGCAACACACCTACAAAGTTAAATGTACTGTTGGCACACAAGGCCGTTGGATTAATGAATAGCTCTATCCATGCTGAGGATGGCAACACAACAAGATTCACATTTGAATGCAGACTCTCTCGCGGCCAATACAACAGTCCCCACCAGTATTTTATACCAATAGTCAGTATCTTTTAAATTTGACCACTTACAAGCTAAAAAATATTCCAAAAACAATTTCAAGTGTTCTCTCAGGACAGGAGAATAGTAGTTGCACAGTTTATTCAATCTGCAGATCGGGAGTCAAAACTCTAAACTCTGGAAGGATTATACAGAATTTTATATTATTGAATAGTCATGATTTTGTTAATACAAATGACTTCTAATACTACTATTGGTTAAAGGTCACGTGATCAAAAAGTAAACCAATAATAATTGAGGTGCAGACACTTAATTACTACAGACAGAAGACTATTAGTCAAGGCTATCTGGTTGAAGATATGAGCATCTGCACATCCAGGCTCACAGGCTGGAACAAAGTGCACAAAAGGTCATTCTGGTGCTCATAAATGTATCAAGAATATCTAAAGGAATGCAAGCTGCAAATCCTCCTAATGCTACAACAAATATAATAACAAGTGGCATCCTGAATCTACGCACTTAAGGTGTCCAATGTATAGGTACAAGGTCAAAGGTTACAAGACAATATGTGAACAAGAGGAAAGTTATTATCACAATAGCAGCTCTGTGGCCTTGCCTGGTTTGTCTTAGTATTTTTCCATCTCCCTGCACACAAGTATTAAGTGTTCCGCCCAGAGTTTCATTCTTGGCAGGATGGAAAAGCCTCTGGAACAGCATTTAGACCATGAGACACAAAAGTCTCTATTAAAACCCAGGGTTATACTACTACTTACACTAATCATAATAAGAAGAATCAAACAATCCTATCATTATTCATGTGGGAAAACACGTGGGAAAATGGCACATTAGGACCAATTCAGGTTCCCATAGACAATCAGTCTTGTATTGATCAGTTCTACCATAAAAATGTGATGAAGCAAACTGCATCATATCGGAGGTGGATGACACACTCTGTCTGAAATCTGATTTCTTTTTTAAAATAAAAATGCCAATATCAGCCCGATATATTGGCAAACTGCTACTGCAACCCTGGTAATCTCATGTTCCTTTGTAAATTGTCAAGCTGTTTGGAAAATAAGTGTTTAAGTGGTTATGAGGTGCACACATTGGTTTACAGGCAGGATGTGTTTACCTGGTGACAAACTGATATTTCACAATGCGAAACTGAGCTCTTACTATTTGCTTATTTCTGTGCTACTAGTGCTGCTTGGGCAGGGCAGGACAGGCTGACAGATACTAATAGCATAGCGGGGATGATGACTGTACCCTGCTCAGCTCTCCCTTCTCCCCTCTCTCAAGGCAGTGCACGAGGAAACACCATGACAGTGCAAAAATTACAGTGTGCACCGCCACAGATCCTCAAGTATCGAGCACTCGCCGCAAATTCAGGACAGTGCCGGTGGCTGTATTGATTGAGTTTCTGTGAAGTTGCCTGCCAATTTGAAGGGCCCACTGTAATAGAGAAGGCGGTGTGTGGGCAAGTGTGTGATATCGACAGGCACTCATCCTGCAGAATGTGTTTTTAACGTCACCATTTCCTGTGTGACCCTGTTCTCAACCGCTACAGGATTAATCCCGTCCAAATCCCAGATTATGGCATTATTGTTTCTCATGCCTTTTGGGATTGGATGGAACCAAAGAAGGGATGGTACTGGTTTTGGCGACTTCCCTTACCTTTAACACCACATTAGGCTCATCCCCTACCTACTACTAGCTAGGCATACGTCCACTCTGTTTTGGACGTATTCTGTGTTCCAGTGTATGTGTGTTAACAACTGTAGTGACAGGCTTGGTAAATACAGGCTTATGGTGAAACGGGGGACACAAGTAACAAATACTCCTGCAGTAATAACACATAATTACATTTTACTTCATGCACCACACACGGAAAGACGGTGACTCAGACTCAGACTATGATAGTGTATTGGCTCCAGGGAAGGGTGGAGTCATCAGAAATAGTATACCAGCTAACCAGGAAGCAGGTTCCAGGAAGGAGGAGCAGTGTTTTCAGGAAGTCTGAAACACTGTCGCTCTCTCTCTCAGCTGTAATCAGCCATCAGCAGTCCTGGAGCATTATACTTTCATTTCAGCTCATGGAATTTAGCCCTGGGTGTTAGTGCAGCACGGTTGGAGCGACTCCTGAGACAAACGTATGAAAGGTGTGACAAGTAATGCTCTTTTCCGTTGAACCCTTCAGGAACATGCTCCACCCGCAGCAGAAGCGGTAAGAGCAGCCCCCACCAGGCTGCACTGACCGAGACCTCCCCTCCCTCCACCATGGCCACCAGGAGTC
>CABFOQ010024486.1:6034-19139 GCA_900660455.1 Gephyroberyx darwinii
GAGGAGCCTCGGGGGAAGATTTTCTACCCCCGCAACCCCTGCTCCCCACCCCACACACACACACACACACACACACACACACACACACACACACACACACACACACACACACACACACACCACATACTAACGTTAGAATGTTTAGAGCAGCTCTTCTCAATCCAGTCCTCAAGGACCCTGGGTCCTGGAGGTTTTAGCTCCAGCTCTACTTAGGCACACCTGAATCAATTAAGGTATCATGAAAACGTGAAGCCTCTAATTGGTTCAGGTGTGTCTGAGTAGAGCTGGAGCTAAAACCTCCAGAACAGGGGGTCCTTGAGGACTGGATTGAGAACCACTGGTTTAAAGAGGTTGAATGTGTTTGCTTACATTCTGCTGGCCCTGGGATGAAACCTATTCAAAGCAGACAGACGTTGGAATAAATCATTGCTCTGTGATGGAGCCTGGTTGCAGCAGACAGCCCAATATTATATTCAAAGAAGATGAGACTAGAGAATAATAGATTTATTATATCATATTATATATATTCATAGTTAGTGTGTAATATCCTAAATGTGATCTAAACATATTCCCTCATTATGACAAGATGATTTGTTTCTGATTAATTCAACAGTTTGTAATGGAACTAGATATGGGTGCTTTTCTTTTTGTTTCCCTTCCACATGCCAAATGTCATTGCAAAACAGAGAAAAGGTGGAATAACTTGAGATGAGACGGACCAATGTGAGTATCTCATTTCCATCTCTCTAACAATACAAGACTCTCATTTCCAAACAACATTAGGCAGATCACATAATAATATCCTTTTGTTTATACACCCCACAATATGATCAGTTGCGACCATTTTTAAAGGCTCATGGAATTTGATAACAACACAAGCAATATTAGTGTTCCTCTCACTCATATTGTTCAAGTGCAGCAGCACAATGGTAGCCCAGGGACATTATTTGCATATTGTCAAGGGGTGTGTGAATAGGGCTTAGGAGAATGAGAAATTATATCAGCCACAGAGGAAAAGCAATGGTCTGTGACCAAATGCTAGATCTTCTATGCATATGTTATCTGAGATCGAGGGGTTTTATTATCATATAAATGCAAATGGAAGACTAGTATGCAGGATATAATGTGCAATTATAGTTCAGATATGGAGTTTACTCCATCTAATCAGCTTTGGTATTCTGTAAAGTACTATGTGCAGTGGACAGTATCATACAAATCGTCCACAGTGGTATGATTTGGGACGTCAGTTGCCTCATGGACATAATTCATTTTACATGGCATGGTAATCAATAATAGTCATGGCTTATCATCATGGATCATCAACTTCGGGAAAAACAAGATTGACAAAATAAAATTTTTGTCTGGTAATATGATAGGTTTAATAATCGGTCCATCTTTGTCCTTAAAGATTTTGTTAACTTACACTGATCCTCTCAACCACAGGGGTAGCACGTCTGAGAAGTTTGAGTTAAAAAATTGATAGATGTAATAAAGCAAAAACACCACTGGGAGGCGCTACTCAACCGTTTTACAAAAAACTGTCAACATTATGCAACTTCAAGGACTATACAGTCTGCAGAATGTGTGAAGCCATGCTTTTATTTGGGAAAGTCAGATGGTTGTGTACTGAAACATGTTGATGTGAGGGGCGATGGTAGCCTGAAGATTAGAGAAGTGGGCTTAAGCCTGGAGGGTTGCCAGTTTGAATCCCTGGATCAGTTGGGAAAATCTTGTTAGGGAAGGTGAATGAGTAACGCTCTCCCCTTCATCAACAGCTACCATTAAGATATCCTTGAGCAAAGCACTTAACCCCCAGATGCTGCACTGGAGCAGCTCAGTTGTGTGTAACTGTATGACTGTGAAACAGGACGGTGGTGAAAAGAAGTATGCATGCTCAGCAAACTTTCCCAGGATAAATAAAGGTTAAAAACACCACTATATTTATATAGTTCATATCTATAAAATGAAGTTCAATGTATCTCATCTTGAAGAGAGTGGCATTATCATCATGGAGGTTCAACTCAGAAGCAAATGCACTTTAGATAACAGCCTCAGTCTTTCAAATGTGTATAACAAAATTCATTAATTCTAGGCACATTAATACTGTTAGAGAAATTCAAAGGTGTTCATCTGTTTTCAGATGATTACCAATTTATTAGTAATGTAAATGGGATGTTGCAATAATTAACCTGCACAGCTCTAAAGGCAATTATACTGTCATTATATTAATACAATGTGTGCATGCTATTGTGAGGCCAACAAATGCGATGGAAAGCATCATGACTAGTTAAATCATTGTTTGTCAGTGTGGATTCAGCAAAACAATCAAAACTGACCTGATGATGGTGTGATCCTGTAACAATACTTGACTGGCTCTCCTCTGTTTAAATGACACATGATCAAGTGAGGATGGTGGTCGATAGGAATTCATGCTACTTTATTATGCTTCATTTGAGTAGAGCTGCTGCCCGAGGGGCTTAGGTGTACATCTCCTCCCCTCACAGAGTTTTACATGTTCAACTACCAGGTCTCAGAGAGCACAAACCTCCGCCAAATGTGAACAAGCTCCAACTTGCCGTTACACCCAAAGACACCACTCCGATTACTTACATTTTAAGTGAAATTGATTTGTTGGCCCTGCAAACATACCCTTAGGATTTGGAAGCATGTCTCTATCTCTATATCTCTATGTTATTTTCATAATTATGTCTAAAAAAAACAACTAATGTCTAATGGCAGAAATCCCAGATCCAGATCACCACCAAAATCTAATCAATTGTTCCTTGGCCCAATGCCTATCTGTCCACCAAATTAAATTTCATGGAAATCTGTTCAGAGGTACTTGTGATAGCCTGCTCACAGACACACAGATAAACAAAGTAAGTAATAAGTAAAAATTGTGTGGGGAGAAAACCTCTCTTGAATATCTTTCAATAATGAAAACATCAGTAAACATATTGCTCAACTAACGTCAGGCAGGCGTGAGAAGGCTTTGGTTCTGTCTACATAACAGACAAGGATCAAATACTATTTGCAAATGATTCTTGGGAATTCTTGGGCAACTATTGTATACTGCATCAGATTTAACAGCCTAAGCTGGACCAACATTTTACAGCAATCTAGTAAAAACATTTTAATAGAGCATATGTTTTCAAATGATACCAAATGACTATATCATATGTGACACAGGCAAAGGGGCCTACTCGTCTCCCCTCAAACTCCCATCTCAAACAATGACATCATCTCAATATCCTGTCTGCTATCAATGAGCCGGCATGCTAACAACAGGAAATTTGCTCTCACAGGGACAGACCAACGGCCATTTATGGTAGCTCATGACTCAAACGTAAGATAGGACTATGGTTCTGTCTGCACTGTAAGACAAGTCTATATTTGATCAGTTATGGTAGCAACATCAACTTATCACTGGGATTGTTATTTTATATGACTCAAAGCTCAAGTGGAGATAAAATTGAAATTATGCTGAGCATGACTGTACATGGGAAGGGAGCAAGCCTACCTGTACTATGACTCAAGAGGTTA
Source organism: Gephyroberyx darwinii (assembly GCA_900660455.1). Lineage (NCBI taxonomy): Eukaryota > Metazoa > Chordata > Actinopteri > Trachichthyiformes > Trachichthyidae > Gephyroberyx > Gephyroberyx darwinii. The sequence continues at coordinate 9,578 of CABFOQ010024486.1, forward strand.
TATTTGTTCCAGTAACATGAACTGGGGCTCACCCAAAGCACACACAACACAACACAGCAGTCACACCGGCAGAGTCACACCGTCCTGATGAGCAACAAACACATGACTCGGCTGTGTCAAGTAGGTCTGTTACTACAGGGCACTCACAGGGACCAATATTCCTTTTGTGCTGACTACGTCTGCAATCTGAAAAACAAAACTCAAAGCAAATTAGTGATTCTGACACTTGTGAAACTTGGCAGCTGCTTGAGCAAAATCGTTCCTCAGTACATCATGATAAAATTGACACTATATAAAAAGGAAAATATTCTCACAACACATTTTATGTAATTTGGAAGCCACTTTTATCCAAAGCACCATGCATACAATATATTATTTTAACCATACCTACTTCTGCGTCTGTTTGTGCCATTTATGCAAGCTGCCTCTGAGGATTTTGTTGAGTGACAGGCAATTACATAAGATTTCTCTCTCTTCCTGTTATTCATAGCAGTGAGTTGTGCAACAGGCAAGGTTTCTAAAGATTTGTCATCAAGGATTTAGGAACTGAGAATTGATTATCTAGTATAAACAATCGCCACATATCATCATCATGTTTAATAGATGGAAAAAAAGACTGTGTATGTGGAGATAGGGGGGGTTTGGGGGTAAACAAAGCATGCTATTGGAGAAACAGTATGTGATGGAGAGAGAGTGAAAGAAAAGATGCAGAAAAATGAATTGGAAAGAGAGCAAGAGTGGGGGGAAGAGAGTGCAGGTGGAGAGACAGTGTGTCATCCAGAGATAGGGAGAATGTACTGGGACAAGAAAGGAGGGGCTGACTATGTGGAGGAGGGCGGGGGGTGAGGGGTTGAACCTCCGGTACACCATGTGCTCTCACAGTCACAGGAGCTGTCAGGAGCTGCTGAGCGATTGATGGCTTTCTCAGAGAGAAAACACCATGTCATGCTATTGCCAAGGAGATCTGTAAAAACACTGTATAATTCTCAACAGTTTGCCCTGAGCTCCATCCAGTCATAAAAACGCCCGAGATGACACCCACTTGTGTCTTGCAGGTAAGCTCATAAACACACAAAGACAGGCAATGACACACATGTACACACCACTGGGATTTTGACAAATATTGAACTTGGTCTTATAAGAAAATCACATATATTGAATATGGTTGCCAAGACTTTTAAAAGATATTCTTGTCTGAGAGTCTGTAACTTAAAGATAGAATGAAAACAGGAAGAAATAGTGTTGGCATCCCTTTAAAATATATACATACATTTATTTAAAATAAAAACACTACTTTTTAAATGTTATATTTCCTAATCTTAATTTCCCCTTTATGTCAGCAGCATTGGCCCTTTGTGTTCTCATCTTATCACACCCTTACAAAGCCTCCTCATTCTCCACTGGGACACCAGCTGATATCGCACACACACACTCACTCTCTCTCTCTCTCTCTCTCTCTCTCTTTCTCTCTCTCTCTCTCTGGACCAAGTCCCCTGAGGTCGGGTGCAATACAATGTCATTATCATCCATCGGATTGTATGTGGTCATTGGCCATTCAGTCTTCCTGACATGCCTTTTGTGCTCGGTAATTCTTCTCACAGAGACCCCCCTCCGAGATTCCCCTTCCACCCCATCCCACCCCCGTCTGCTGCAGCCCATCTGTAATCCCATCCCCCAATCTGCACCCCCATATCCGCCCTGTCTCGCCCTACACTTCTCCAAAACAAACCAGCTGTCTTGGCCGGTCGTGTCCCCGGGGGCATAAACAGGTGCCGAGAGGCTTGCGGGCCGCGGGGCCTTAGCATGTGACACATGGCAGTACGCTCTTCCTCTTCTCCAACCTGCCAACACACCACTGCACAGATAGAGAGCTTGGTGTGGTTTACAGCTGTAGTACACTTGATTGTTACCACAGACAAGAGATTGTTGATGGCTAATAATACAAAAACTACTAGATATAAAATGCCTCCTTAGAGACAAGGTATCAATACACAGTAGCTGTTTGTTTTAATACAGATAAATAATGCAATGTATGCAGTTGGGTGCTAATATAATGGACGCTTTATTTCAACACTGATAGTTTCTGATTCTGATCATTTTTATATACACAAAGTAGTTATGGCAAATAATTATTTTACTTTTTCATTTCAAGACGTCACCTTCTGATTTCAAACATGAGAACAAAACTGAAATCATGGTACATGGTGCATGGTACTGGCGACACCATTTGAAATCTATTTATAAAAGATCTTTTGATTGTAAGTATGAAGGAAGAACCTCGCCACGCCGCCTTTAGCGGATATAAAAATATACATTGCTGTCTCACCAAAATAGATAAAAGGAAAGGGGTCCGTCATGCTGAGCCTGAACCCAGCTGTATTTTTAGCACAAGCTACACACTGTGCACAGAGAGGGGGACTGCTGGACACAGGTCACTACTCCTGTACACACATACCAAAATGGTAACCACAGGTCGATGTTACTATTCTCAGATGACTGTGAACTGTCAATGGAGGCAGTGATTAAAGGTTTGCACTTCTTGGAAAATAGGATATGAGGTTGGATAAATGGACAATTCTCTTTTTAAAAATAGGAGATAATTGAGAGTGAAATTGAGTTCACATTTAGGTTTAAACCATTCCTTAAACTTGACTTTTGATTGCTATTGTGGCACATTCTTCATCACTGATCTAAAATCAACACTCAAAACAGCCCAGCGAATGGTAACAAGAAATGTATACAGTACGGGCTCTAACGAATGCATCCTGCATATTATTCTGTTTTGACATGTTCCTTTTCATGATGTTATTACCATTGCACAGCACATTTCTTAATGGAAACCCAGTAAGTGCACCAACTTTTTGTTGTGCAGAGCATTCAAATGTTTTACAACTCTTTCAAGTGCTTGCAAATAGGGCGCCCATGTTTTAGAAAGTGTCCTTGAATGCAGTAAAGTCTTTCTTTTGAAGCACAAAGCACACCAAACTGTCTGACTATCACTCTCTCAGTGGAGACCTCAGCTGTGTTACACACTCCATTATACTTCTGTGACTACTTTTACCATACACTCTGTGTGTGTGTGTGTGTGTGTGTGTGTGTGTGTGTGTGTGTGTGTGTGTGTGTGTGTGTGTGCATGCGGGTGTGTGTGTGTGTGTGTTCAAGTTAGGAACTGAGCCATGCTGCACACAAACCTGACAACTTGTTGAGCTACGGTCCTATGTTCGTACTTCTTGGGCTAACAAGCTGAGGCAAGTTGGCTATGTGTGTGCTTCCCTTTATCTCTGTCCTACTAATAGCAGCTCCTAAGTTATTTCCACATGCTTGAGACAGAGACCCCAGTAGCAATTACTAGAAAGTCTTCTCCAGGAGATGCTCAGTGTAACCCCATAGGTCTTTGTATAATATACACAGGCACACTGGAATGTATCCTTATGCGATACCAATGGCATGAAAACACCCAGAATTCCTTCAGATATATAACCAATAATGTGTGGATCTCCCTCTAAGGCCTATAATAGATGCTGTGGAGGATTCAAAAAAGAGTACATTTATCCCTAAAGTTAAAAAATCACCCCTTATCACCCTGTGGAGGGCAATAACTATAGAAGGAAATAAGAACATCATGACCCTTACCGGATTCCCTATAATTGTGTTTGGTAGATAACCTGAAACAAATGGATGATTTAATTTGGGGAGTTTCAAAGGTAATTCACAAAGAATACATAAGTTTCCATGTTTGTGTTTTTTCAGATAGATTAAGTAGCTAACGTTCCACACAAAAAGTCAATATCAGGAGGAGGAGATGATTTCGTAAAACTTTCAGGGAGCTTTATTTTTTATTTTTTATTCAGTGATGAACTGTATTCTTTAGTGTTACATAACTAAATCCAGAATGAGTGGGTGTGTGCATGAGTGTGACAGGCCGTTTATGCACAGCAGCATGCAATTTAAATAGCAAGCCAGGCAAAAGGCAGGGATTGTGCAATGTAAACGCTGCACATTTGGCCAGCTGCTCAGACTGGCCTTTTCACAGGTCTGCTGTGCAGTCTGAAGTCTGAATGGGGACTCTCAGCAGAGGCTCCTACATTTGCATTTGATGCAGACTTCTAGCAGACTTCAGTCGGTGGACCTAGCGCGGCGGATGACTCTGAACTTAACCAAACTTTGTGGATCCAAGGTTAAAACAACCGGCAACAAAGTAACAAAAGTAATAAAATGTTGCTGATCACAACTCTTTAGATTCATAAATGTCATTTGGGTTTAACTTGAGTTGGGTATATTTTAAATAATTAGGGGTAGAAGATATGCAGACAGAACTAGGTTTCTTGGCGGAGTATTACAACATCAACAGCGCAACAGACTACCGGTGCACAGTGCGTTAACCGCTGAGCTCGAGCCAGACGGAGTGTGCTCTAAAACTAGAGAGATTAATTCTAGGATGCTTCTGCGGAACCGACGAGTTTATTAAACAACTGTTTGTTTTCAAACAGCATTTTCCTTCTACCTCTTGGACTATTTATCAATAACAATTTGTCTGTGCTTTGCAAAACGACGGACTTGGCGATACTGGAAGGACTTTACTGAACTCAAGATGTCAATTTTGCCTTTCACTCCCCCCATTGTCAAAAGACTTTTGGGATGGAAGAAGGGAGAGCAGAACGGTCAAGAGGAGAAATGGTGTGAAAAAGCGGTTAAGAGCCTAGTGAAGAAGTTGAAGAAAACCGGACAACTGGACGAATTGGAGAAAGCCATCACCACCCAGAATATCAACACGAAATGTATCACCATACCAAGGTAACGCCAGAGTTAAGAGTATAACACTGACTGCGGTGTTGATATTCTCCGTGGCGGCGCGACGTTGACAAGAAATCACTGGAGTGTTATGCACCCTTTACATTTAGCCAGCATACTAGCTAAACTAGATAGTTCATTCGCAGTCTAGTCTGGCATTTTTATCACAGCGTTGTAACTCAACATGAAATTTCACCCGACAGTGAAGTAGTTCTGGCTAACGGTAGCTTGCTCACTTGACACATTTTTGGCATCCTTACTGGAGTCAGAAGTTCTCATTCTAGCTGGCCACCAGGCTTTTCCCTTCATGCCCTCCTTGCGGTGATAACCAGCTAAATTAGATTCCTAACTTTGGTTTGCTCCGCATCGTTCTCATCTCGCTGCCGAGGTTATGCTTAACGAGCTAACGTTAGTCAACGGGGAAGGCTAGCAAATCATTGCTTAAACATCTCACTAGTTCGCTGCGATGTCATCTCATGTCCACTTTAGCTGACATCAGACAATGAAGTCGGTCATATCTTGTCTTTAAGTTTGATTGGTTGCTCACTTGCGTGCATTTAATTGACTGGAAAAGGGTTGCAGTCTGTGCATTGTCTAGCCATTGCTGCACAGCAGCGCACATGCATTTCAAAAACACAAATGGAGTCCAAGTTATATAACTTGGCCTTAATCTGGGACGCTTTCTAACGTTGTGGGTTAGTGTGTGTACGTAGGCGAGGCTGTGGGCTTGGGTTCTTTTCTTACCATGTTCTGTTGTGTAGTGCAATCACTTGCCAGCGGACACATCGTTTGCAACCCATAATCAACACTGACTTTCAAAATAAAATTACTGCCCATAGTTGAAAACGTTCAATGTCCTTGTTAGCAGTCACATTTTAATACAGATGAAACCCCGCCATGGTACTGTTTGTAAACACAGACTAGGCCTGTACTGTCAAAAGCTTCTATATTTCTGGGGTCCTGTGAAGTTGTTTATGTATTTGGTTTGTAGGAATGTGGAATTTAATCTGTCCTCCACACACTCAATATATAATATAATGCTGTATAATACAGCATTATCCATATAATATATTACAATATTTTGTGGTGAGCAGTTTATCCTCAAAATCTCACCTCCATCTGTTGGCAATAGACTAAACAGTATACTGCATGTCGGATGAAATCAAATCCAACATAAGGCACTCCCACATTCTTGAATGCCCCAAGTGTTGTGCATATCACAGTGTGCACAGGCCTGGGCCAGCATTCACAGTTAAGCCTACCCGGAAAGTTAAATGTTTGCCACACTCCAGTTTCATATTGCTACCACTAATGCAGAGGGGAAGAGGCGGAGTGCATTAAGATGACCCCAGATCAGTGTCGGCTGTCAGTGTGGGCTAACAGTGTCCCTGGAGAGCTGCCCTTGTGGTACCTGCAGCCCTGTTTCTATTAATTTCCCTATGTTCTGGCTGGCTGACAGCAGCGGCCGGCATGTTCAGGCCTGTCCATGGGGAGGTCAGCTTCCCTATCTCTCTGACACATGAACTCCCCAGCGATTCCCATTGCTACCCCAATTGATAGTTAATTGATTCAGCGCTACAATGCTGAGCGCTGTTTGAAACAGACTAATTTCAAACATTGTTCATTGATTGAGTCAGTGAATGCATCTGACAGTGGAATAACAGGTCAAGTATCTGTTCAGGTAGTTTAAGTTAGGATTATTGGTATTGAAAAAAGGGTAAAAAAGGGTGATTTATTGTCCAGGTGAAGGAATTTTGCAGGCCATCATAACTTGCAATTTAGATATCACACTTGGAGGTTCCATATAACATAAACTTTTAATAGATTATTTTAAAACCTCAAGACTAGTGTAGCTTTTTAAACCTTCAAGTTGTTGTTCATAGGTTTTTATTCAGTCACTGCACTCTACAATATGGATTTACCAGTGAAATATCTTGCTCTTGTCTAACGTCTAAATTAGTCCACATTAGAGATGTAACGCAACCATACCACTGCTCAGTGTCAGACTGGCTCAGTCAGGGCAGATGGTAAAAATGAGATGCCTAGGAGCTGTGGAAAAGCCCATTGTGGATTAAAGGGGCTTGACTTGTTAGATAACATTGAAAATGGCTTTAACAGCAGCCTCTGGTCAGATTTAACAGCAGCCTCTGGTCAGAAGTCATAGTATCATGAGAACTATATAGTGTCACAGTTGTTTTTGTGTGGGTGGGGGGTACTTTGCAGATAAAGGCCCTTATCACATGAAAAACACTAGTCAGTCATTTTTATTTAATTCTCATTTTAATTTGGAAACTTAAATGAGCTGTGTATTATATGTCAGGCTTTGCCTATTGGTGGGGCAAGGCTACTGCTGTACTTCTTAGTTCATTGTGGTTTAACACAAGTCATTTTTAGTTTTTGAAGAATAAGAAGCAAAGTGAATGCCACGGCTCCTGGCCAATTTCAGGCCTTAGTCACTCAACAACGAGCAATTGTGGCTTTGTGGTATGGCCCTGCCCTCTCTCTCATTCTCACTCTGTCTTTTTTTATTTTTTTTATTTTCTCTCTCTGAGTTAAGGGGTGACAGGAACCATGGTATGAAAAGCTATATGAGCTGTGCACCTGTGTCAAATACAATCTTTAGGGTGTTAAGTGCATCAAGTCTTGAATGTGTGCCTCTTTTCAGTGTTTAAGTGGTGGATGTGAAGTGCTGCTGCCTGCAGTATTTGAAGGTGACAAGATGACTAATAAATGTCTCCCCCCTGTTGTCATGAGGCTAGTTTAATGAGACTCTCAATACATTGGGGGGGATATCTCAGTAGGCTATATTTTAGCTGCATTCTTAAAAACATTTAACATTGCTACTGGAATATTATTTGTACTCCCTATTGATTATCACTAAAATCTAAATTTTAATTACAAATAGGTTACCTCCTCAATATACAATATTGGGTCCAAAATTATTTTAATTGATTCTTTAAAGAACATTTTGTACACAGGCTACGTTTCAAACTTTGCCCGGCTGTTCAGTTCATGTCAGCACAGACAGTGTGACTCTGAAGGCACAATGAATGCACAAGGCACAATGAGTGGTTGTAACATGATTTCATTGTTTGACAGCATTAAATCTTTGTTTATTGTAAACAACATCAATGAGAAATGCCAGGTTTGAAAGCCAGCATAGTGCATCAAAGCATCCCAAATAAATATAAAACAAAAATTTACTCGGTCAGATCTTAATTTACCTGGACAGGTCACCAAAATTACATTACAGTCATTTGGCAGACGCTTTTGTCCAAAGCGACTTACAATAAGTGCATTCTTGCCTACCTATGTTGAATGCACTTATTGTAAGTCACTTTGGACAAAAGCGCTTTGGATTTTGAGGCCACTTTCATGTCTTGAGGTAGAGAAGGGAGAGAAATGCTTACAGAAAGTGTGTGTGAGTTCATGCAAAAATTTCTCTCCCTTCTCTACCTCAAGACATGAAAGTGGCCTCAACACCGAGAGCAAAAGATCGTCACATAACATCAAGAGCATCGCTCGACTCTCTTGGTCTCTCACTTTGGCTCATTGTACAGCACTTCCGATGCAATGCAATGGCACAATCAGTGTCATTGGGGCGTAACAGAAGACACATTTGAATTTTCTGAAGCAAATATGATCCTCACTAAGCAAGTTGTTTTGTGTACTTATGTGGTAGACCATTAAAGCTGACTTGTTTAAGAGTTTATAGAGCTGTATAGGCGCTTGTAGAGCTTTATAACTATATAGGATTCAGTTGGCAGTCTGCTCCTGGGGGAACAGTAATGGTTTAATAAGACAAATTGTCCACTGCGTGCGCGTGTTTATATGTGTACGTGCGAGCATGAATGCATATGTGTGAGTGTGTGTGTGTGTGTTCGCAGAGCCTGGGGCAGTGGATTCCTCACACCTAGCTGCTCTTTCCTTCTCTCAGTACTGCTTGAAGACGTCTTGACTTGGTCTGGGCCAGAGCTGGGAAAACTCTCATCTTGTCCACACACATCCCCCTGGCAGCAAGGGATACTGTCTGATTCACACTGCTGCATGTCAGAACAAGAAGAAGGGAGAGAAGGAGACACTGATGCAAAAAAAAAAAAGATGGAATAGAGCAAGAAAGACAGAGGAAAAGGAAGCGAGAGGGACTAAAAGGGAGACTGAGAGGAAGCAGAGTACTGGGATAGGGACACAGTGAGAGAAAGGGAGCAAGAGAAAGTGAGTGTGTGATGGAGGGGGAAGACGGAGAGCTGGAGAGGAGATGGGGATTCCCAGTCTAGTGCTGGAGGGGAAGGGCCTGTCATGATAGTGGGAGACCAAGCGTTAATGAGGGAGGATGACAGATAAATGATAGACTGTGGGAGACAATAGAAAGCGGAAAAAACGTATGAGGTCAAGGAGAGAAAAGGGGAAAAGATTAGAGCTAGGGGGGAAACTTCAGAGGAGCGGAGTGAGAGAGTGAGGTGAAACAAAGCAGCGGTTTAGATAAAAGGAGAGAGAAGGCGAGAATATTTGGCAAGGAACTGTTGGATTCTCTGGCTTGTCAGAAGGAGACTGCGGTTAGTGGGGCTCGAACATAGAAAAACACTGGTTGATAAGAGATAGAACTGGTTTGTTTTCCAGACACACCGGGCCTGAGGGAAGACTGTAGTACAACCTCAATAGAAGCGTGTGTGCCTGCGTGTGTCTACATAGCAGACACATAGCAACAGCAGCTTCTGTGTGAAGACAATATTGTGTACACCTGCACTGCCTCTTCCTCCACCTGTTTGAA
>CABFOQ010024487.1:0-17424 GCA_900660455.1 Gephyroberyx darwinii
AACCCAACCTTGCCTCTCACCATTTGAGTCCAATCAGTCCATTATGTACATCTAGGTGCCACTACCTGAGAGGCATGGGGCGACAGAACTGAGTTCACCTCTATCTGCCTACAACTCATCCTTCTCATCCTGCTCACCCTCGCCGCCCTCGGGTGGGGGTGCACCAGCACTGCCATAAAGCTTGCTGACAATGGGTTGCACCACCTCTTCAAGCTCCTTCTTCTTGGCCTGGAAGTCTTCCAGGTCAGCATCTTGGTGGGACTCCATCCACTCAATTTTCTCCTCCACCGCCTTCTCAATGGCTTCCTTATCTTCGTCAGACAGCTTACCACCGAGCTTCTCCTTGTCGCCCACCTGGTTCTTCAGAGAGTAGGCATAACTCTCCAGCTCGTTGCGGGCATCAATACGTTCCTTCAGCTTCTTGTCCTCATCAGCAAAGCGCTCAGCATCATTCACCATGCGCTCAATATCTTCAGGCGTCAGTCGGTTCTGGTCATTGGTGATGGTGATCTTGTTCTTATTGCCTGTGCCCTTGTCCTCAGCGGTGACACGCAGGATACCGTTAACATCAATCTCGAAGGTGACCTCAATCTGTGGTACACCACGAGGGGCGGGAGGGATACCAGTCAGGTCAAAGGTGCCCAGCAGATGGTTGTCTTTGGTCAGGGGACGCTCACCTGAAGACAAAGTTGAAAATTAGAACCAGAAGTTACGCAACACTTTTCATTCTCAACTATACAAGAATAACTCGACCTAAAATCCACAAATATTCGCTGTTCAACATTCTCTCATGTCTGGCAAGTTTACACTAATAGGTCCGAGTCTTCTCTCACCTTCATAGACCTTGATGGTGACAGTGGGCTGGTTGTCAGAGGCGGTAGAAAAGATCTGGGACTTCTTGGTGGGCACCACAGTGTTCCTGGGGATCAGCTTGGTCATTACTCCTCCGACGGTCTCAATACCCAGGGTCAGGGGGCACACATCGAGAAGAACCACATCACCTGTAAGAGAAGAACAAGAAATATACAGCCATAAGTAAACAGAAGAGTAAAACAGCCATAAGTTTTGCATTCTGCAAGCTCAGTACAGTGGCACCGATATCAGGATGATGACCTACCAGTTTCCGCCTCTCCAGACAGCACTCCGGCCTGCACGGCAGCTCCATAGGCCACGGCCTCGTCAGGGTTGATGCCCCTGGAGGGCTCTTTACCATTGAAAAACTCCTTCACCAGCTGTTGGATTTTGGGGATACGAGTGGAGCCTCCAACCAGGACAATTTCATCGATGTCAGACTTCTTCAGGTCAGAATCTTCCAGCACCTTCTGTACAGGCTTCATGGTGGAACGGAACAGGTCCTGGACAAAGTAAAAGACAAAAGGTGAAAATGCTGCCTAATGCAATGTTCTATAAACCCAGAAAGAACTATAGCTCAACCAAAACTATGTTTTGGAAGTTTGAACTTACCATGTTCAGCTCCTCAAACTTGGCACGCGTCAGGGTCTCAGAGAAGTCTTCTCCCTCAAAGAAGGACTCAATCTCAATGCGGGCCTGGTGCTGGGCAGACAGGGCCCTCTTTGCCTTCTCAACCTCACGACGCAGCTTTTGCACAGCACGGTTGTCCTTACGCACATCTTTGCCAGTCTTCTTCTTGTACAGTTTGATGAAATGCTCCATGACACGTTGGTCGAAGTCTTCACCTCCCAGGTGAGTGTCGCCGTTGGTGGCTACCACCTCAAACACACCATTATCGATGGTGAGGAGGGAGACATCGAAAGTGCCACCACCCAGATCAAACACAAGGATGTTCTTCTCACTGTCCCTCTTGTCCAGGCCATAGGCAATGGCAGCAGCAGTTCTGGAGAAGACAAGAGTGAAATAAAGATCAAATATTGTAAGGGAGAAAATGTTTAGTCTTCCTTCAAATTACATGATGATTAAAACATTGTCATAAGACACGTACGGCTCATTTATGATTCTCATAACATTCAGACCAGCGATGATTCCAGCATCCTTGGTGGCCTGACGTTGGGCATCATTGAAGTAGGCAGGTACAGTGACCACAGCATGTGTGACCTGAGGAAACCGAAGGGGCAAATTAAACTCAAGGGCACATTAAAAAAAACACTTATTCAGGACCTGGATGTGATTCAATAAGGAAACACATTTTTATACCTTCTTGCCCAGGTAAGCCTCAGCTGTTTCCTTCATCTTAGTCAGCACCATGGCAGAGATCTCCTCAGGAGCAAATGTCTTCATTTGGTTACCACCAATGTCAACCTGGATATGGGGCTTGCTCTTCTTCTCAAGGACCTAGAGGAACATCCATCCATTTAGAAATGTTGCCACTCAAACATTGGCTGCAGATCTACAGACCCTACAGCCATAAATTAACTTTAGACTGTCAGGTGTGTCAATAAGAAACTTACCTTGAAGGGGAGGTACTTGGCGTCCTGTTGCACAGATGCGTCTCCCCAGGTGCGGCCAATCAACCTCTTGGCGTCAAAAACTGTGTTCTCAGGGTTGGAGGTCAGCTGGTTCTTGGCAGCATCACCAATCAGACGCTCACCCTCAGTGGTGAAGGCCACATATGATGGGGTGATGCGGTTTCCTTGGTCGTTGGCAATGATCTCTACACGGCCATTCTTGAACACTCCAACACTACAGCAAATATTTTAGTAATTAGTAATTATTTAAACGTCATTTAATTTCAATGTGGTACAATATGGGGTTTTTTTCCACAGCCAATCCAAAAGTTATCATTTCTTCTTACCATGAGTAGGTGGTCCCCAGGTCGATTCCCACCACGGTGCCCACGTTCTCCTTCCTATCGTCGTCATCGGCAAAAACGGTGCCGGCGACCAGCAATGCCAAGCACAACAGTCTCATGTTTGCTTGTATTTCGCTCAAAGCTATGAAGAAATCTGCGGAACATAAAGCAATGTGAATACGAGGCATCCTTGCAGTGTGCTCTCTTAGGCTACGTGGACATAACGTTACTGGCATATTCCATCGATTGACAATTCCAACATCGTTGATACACTGATGGCACGGTCCTGGCCAAAGGGTTAAATTAACAGAACATGTCAAACTTAAGGTTTTTAAGAATAGCGGAAGACTGGGTGGAGCCCCACTGCCTCGTCTGAAAATGATCACTAGTTTCCCATCCACCGGCAAGGTAGCTAGTTAGCAACGTTAGCGTGCCTAGCAAGAACATGCCGGAGACACGTTCTGGTCATTTTAAGTCGTTTTAAGTACGTTACTTGGCCTGCCACAGCTCATCACAGATATCCACATTTCTTGCCCATCATATTGGCTAGTTAACTAATTAAGAACTAAGATTATCGTTAGGTTAAGGGTATATTTTAACGTTAGCCTAGCTTGCTGCCTTACTTGCTATAGCCATCTATTACAACCAGACATTTCACAATAAAATTACATTCGCATCACATTCAGATATTTTCCCACACACCTTTACAGCAATCAGTTTGTGAATCCTCGCCTAGACGTTATCTCAATTGAAGTCAGTCGCGTCACGATACGTGTGTCTCTGTCTCGTCTATTCCCAGTTTGTAGGTCTGTGAAGTGATATTAAATGAATGGCGCTCCCCGTATATAAGCCGTCATTTCTTCCCCATCGTGGAGCCCTGCGATTGGTCACATAGCAACTCGTTGGAAGGCACTCATTGGTTGCATCAGACATGCTGGCCGACGCTGATTTGCACACGTTTGGTCAGGTCAACGTCATGAGTCATAACTTACTGTGCTTTTGCTGATAGGCTATCTGTCAAGTGAATCAAATTCATGAACACATTTTTGTACAATGAAAAGCCAGCCTTTGAAAGGGGCCTTTTCACATTCATAAGGGGCCTTTTCACTTTTCATGTTAGTAGGACATAATTTAGATCAACTTTCATCCTTATGGCTATATTATTTTAGGGTATGTGTTTGTATGTAATAATCACAGGTAGCACTCACCGAAATGAGGAAGACATACACAAGCCCTGTTCAATATGTACATGAGTAAACTGAAGGAAATGGTTACATCAGATAAACTAGGTTGTCTGTAGGTTACATCAGTCAATGTACAGACTCCACCACCCAATTAGGGTTTAAAACAGCTACTTTGAAATGAAACATGCATGCAATAATCTGACTAATCTCTCCAGCCTATTTTTGCAGTCATGGTATTGTGTGATTACAGATGCACACAACTATTTTATATGCAGTATTGTATACAGTATTGGTCTTATGTAAAACAGTATATACACATTTCTTCATCAAACAGAATCAAGTGCCTACTCTGCATTCTTCTGATACTGTAGCCTATCTCAAATATATAAATAGGTCAAGGTGAGGTATCAGATTGCTTGTGCCTTATATTGCCCCATTCATGTGGGGCTAACACAACCTGGAGTGTGACAATATATGTAGTATTGGCATAAGCTAATGTACCTGATTTAGTTAGAATAACGTATCAGTTGTATTTGTCTTGAGAATAGAGTTTGTTCTGTCTCAATACAAACAAGTTCCTCTTTAGGTGTGGCTGTGAGTCTCAAACACATGGAGAATATTTCAGATGCATAGGCATAGTCATCATTATGCTTAATGCCTTGTAGCCTATGGAAGTTACTTGAATATACCAGGCTACATGTTAGATTGCTGCAGACATAAAATAAACCCAACAATAAAGACATTCATACCGCAAACAAACACTTTACATGTGTATGTTTAAAAGGTACAAAGAGGGAATTTACACTGAAATCATCTACATGTTCATAGTTAAAACCAAAATAAAGTGTACAAATGGGTACAAAACTACAGTCAAGTGGTATAACATGTTAGAGGATAGCAGAAGTAAGAAAGTGGTTGCATATTAACTATACAATTTACCATAGTTCAATGTGCAGTTGTCCATATGTTACAATAGACTATTTAGGCGGGTGGACAAAATAAAAGACACCTAACCATATATGAATGTCAAGTACCTAAAAATACCTACTAGCTGTGATTACATGGTTCAAGCCCTGATCATTTTTAAACAGTATGTATTATATGCTGCTGTTATTGCATAGGCCACGTCAACATGTACCAACCACAAACAAACTTATCACTTTGACTAACGCTTGTGCCTGGAGCATGTGGACCAAGTTTTATGCAATTCCAATGGATCAGGTTACCAGGTTTGGTCTCAATCAGACTAGATATGTCTAGACATGTACAATTTGTACGAGCCATTATGATTATCATGGGCTATGCCTACTTTAACAAATCAGGAAAAAACTTAATATTTTGACTAGTACATGGTCCTAAAGCATGTGTACCAAATTCCATGCAATTTCAACAACCGGATCAGGAGATACACTTTGTGCAACTCCTTATTGGTTGATTTGAGAATGCCAATGCAGACATGCTTGATATGATATAGGTATAGTATCTTCCCCCACTTTATGTAATATTCCTCCACCCTGCCAAGTAGCTTATATGATAGGTGTTCTTTAGTGGATATGTGGCTGAGATAAAGGTGCCCCAGTCTGACTCTATTCTGCAAGTAACAGAGCCAAATTCAATAATGCTGAGGGGTGCCATATCCAATGCTACTAAAGTGCCTTCTTCATCGTGACACCTCCTGCATCAAGAGCTAGCAAACAATTCATCTTTATGTAGCCTGGACGATGTCCCATAAACTTGATTTACTATTTTCATTTGAATTAGTCTTGTTCGTAATTCTCTTGACATCTTTTTTTCCATTCAGAAGAATCCTACGACGAATTATATTTTCAGATCAGATCCCGTGATGGTTTAAGGGATGACCCACTGGATTTTGAAGCTGGATCTTGTAGCAGTAGGTAGACAGGTGTTTCAATTGTAAATATTTGAGTATATCATAAAATTCCCTCATATATATATATAATCCCCTCTATAGTTGAGAAGCCCTTTAATCAATTTATGCATCCTTTTATCCATCCCATTCCTGAAGCCGTTTGATCATCTTCAGTCCCTCAGCCTCCATCATGATAAATATGGATAGACTTCATTATTGTGTTTATATTATGGATTTTAAAGAGTTCATTCAATTAGTATGGTCTAGTTTGAAGACTCCTGCCCCGTGATGACTACTCCTTCACCCATGTGCGTGACAAAAACATGTATAGTATACACCCTCTCGTTATACCAGCCCACAGTGAGGCTCTAAATGAAAAGAAAGTAGTAGAGAAAAGTAGTATGGTGTGGAGATTTCAATGCCCACAGCACTCTGTGGGGAGGAAGACAAACATATAAAAATGGTCAGGCAATTGAAAAACCGTTCAAGAAGAACTGGTTTTAGACACTGGTGTGTCTAAATGATGGAAGAGGGACCAGAATAGATGTCTCTTCAGTTAACGAGTCTGTCCTTGATCTTACACTGGTGTCAAGTACTACAGCTAATAAGCTGTGCTCCAGCTGTAGTAGCAACAACAAGCAATCCCTAAGAGTGGGGGAAGGATGACGAGGAAGGCAGTGCCTTGGTGGACGGAAGCGCGTAGTGAAGCAGTAAGAAGTAGGAATAGGGCTTTTAGATTATTAAAGCAAAATGTCATCGAAAATTGCCTGTAAGCACTCAATAATATTGAAATAACACACAAAACACTGACAGGTTGAAGCACACAAATATATTGTATACAGTATATTGGAGAGAAATACCTCGTCACAAGTCCCATAGAAAGTCAAAATCTCTCTATGCTCTCTCTCTCTCTCTGAAAATCAGCCCATACCATCTTTATAGTTTCTTTGGAAACAAAGAAGTCTCTCATGATTGGTTCTCTATACTAAGATAACATGGTTAACATTGTTCATCCTGTAGGCTTTCTCCACATAGTAGTGGTCTGGTAAAGATCAGATGAATGACTTCCTTAATGGGCCTCACTGATCAGATTTATGCAGTAATTAGCACGTCTGTGGCAAGACAGCACCAGTACAACCAGACACTTTAACTTCCCCAGGCAAAGATGAGGGTTTCAGAGAGGGGGCATTACTTAAGGTCTTGTGTCTAAATGACAAAGTGTGGGATGAAGGAAGATTACCAGAGTTTTGGAAGGAAGCAATAGTTATCCAGCCTACCAGCTATAGACCTGTAGCACTTACAACACATATGTGCAAGATTATGAAATGTATGAAAGCAGAGAGGCTAAGTTATTATCTATAAAAGAGAGGAATGATAGCAAATAGTACCAAAGTGGCTTCAGTAAAGGCAGAGGAACCATGGACCCAGCAATAGTCCTAGAAGATGAGGTGAGGAAAGCGCAAGTCAATAAAGAATCAGTGATGCAGTATTTTTTAATGTAGAAAAAGCCTTTGATATTTGACTTTAGTCTGCATATCTACGTTGGCTGTCTGTTTGGATTGGCGATACTAACCATGTTTCTCTGATGTTATATTGATATTAAGTGACAGTCTAATCCCTCCCCTTCAACCCAAGCCAAGCAGACCAACATAATTTAATAGATCGATGAATAATTGTTACATTATTTAGCAATTTCCAGGGAGGATCAGCCTGTTTCAACATGACATAATCTACAATGAATCTTAAATAAAACAATACATCCGCTCAAAAAATGAAAAAAAGGTCGGCCAGCCATGCCACAAAAGCAAAAGTAGAGGAAAAATGCTTATTGGTAGTTGAGCTTTAGAGGGTATTAATGAAAACATCATGGTTTATGAGGTTTACATTTTATTTTATTCAGGCAATAGGAAAACAACTAAAACAGGGTTCCTCCCATTAAAGGGAGGGACTTGTTTAAAGGAGACGTATTGAAAGCCCCATTCCACAGTCCAATGACAGAGTCAAATGGTGTAATGGTAAAAGGTGGGTAAACTGCATGACCCCGTTAGTGATCATCAGAGGGCAAACAACCACCAATATAAAATCTAATAATTTAGTTTTTCCCCACCATAAACGATCATATGCTGACATAGCTGATTAGTTTGATACTATTTACAGTGGTGTATACTATTAATTTATGTCATAAAGATTTCTGTTCACCTCAAAAGGTGAGTAAATTGAGTTTAGGTGCGTTTAGCCTCCATTGCATCCCTACAGGCAGGCACACTGCAACAAGGTACTTTTGATAGCTTTTTGGGATCAGACATCCAAAATAAGAGTGAGCAGCCTACATGAAGTACCCAAAGACCAAATAACCATAAAATCCCTCACATATCTCCGAGTTATCTTAACAGGGACCCTAAACCCCAAGGTATAACAAAATCCCTGGATCTGATATCATTTGCCACAAAAACTTTGAAACCTGCCTAGTCCCCTTCATCAACTAAAATTCTGAGGACAAGTTGAGCAATTAAAGAAGGCTGACAATACATTATTTGATTAATGTGATAAATTAAGAGTATGCAGTATACAGAGTATACAACACACTACACCAGTTGATGTCACTTCTTTCTTCTTCTCTGGTCAAAAGTGTGCTAAACAGTGCAATCACCTGCTGTAGTGTTTGGTTGGAATGAAAACCTACATACCCTTGGTTTTCCATGGGACATGCTTGAAAACCACTGGCTTAGAGGAACACTGGTCGTGAATTCCCTGCAGATATTATTATTATTTTAGATTTCTGGAAATTTTGCTTTTCTCTCCACTATAATGATAAAAAAATTTACAAGATCGAATTTGGAGTCACTTCATATTAGGCTCAGGTATGGCAATTTCCCATGTAACTGGCAATTTATGCAGGCGACATGACTGAGCCATCTCTGGATCACAACGGCCACGGCCATATGTTTACGCCCCCTAGCGACAGAGCCTGGCAACACCAGCAGACCCCAAACTGATGACGTGGTTCGGTTCGCCGACCAGACCAGCAGGATGGCCGACCAGAGCAGGCAAATCAAACTCGCTGCAGCTAAGAAAAAGGTAAATTATTTCAGAACCAACCGGGCTAAAAGATCACACAAAGCACTGGACGTGTCTCTGTTTAGCTGGTTTGTCTTGTCGGCGGTTTCTTTCATTTTTTTTTGCGCAGGAGGGTGTTGTCATTACACGTCCTCCGACCTCTGTGCTGCCGTCCATCCCGATTCTTATGCTCCTCTTGAGGTTCTCAATGCGCAGGAGAGACCGGGGCTTCTCTCGGGCCTCGACTGACAGCATTAACTTGCCAGATTATGTAGACTATTTATAGTTCCTAGAAGCATTTGTAGCGGCCTACTTTGCTTTGCTAGCCTGTGGTTAACTTACTCTATTTACTCAACGGTTTGATGTGTCTGTCGATCTAACGTTAGCTAGATTTGGTTATCAACTTGCTAACCATAGCAAGTTAGCGAGCTGGCTAATGGACAGTTGGCTTGCTATTGATTCTGGTAGCTATCCGGCTAGCGTGTTGTTTAACGGATGCAAGACAACAGTTAGGCAGCTTTCTGGCTTGTTTTGGGGATGGCACGGTTCTCATAAAATGTCCAGTATGCACCAATTGAAGTCACAAACAAGGAAACACCCGGGAGGCATTGTAGCCTAGTTAGCTGGAAGAGATGACGGGCACTGTTTTGACAGCTGACACCCCTCTTCCTTTTTGTGTTCCTGTCCTGTGTCCTGCTCCAGCTAGATGTGTGGCTGGCCTAGCAAGAAAGATGGCCTTATCATTTGCAAATGTTAGCTTCAGGAGATGACTCGTCAGCATTTGTTGTTACCCTACAACCTTCGTGGATGAGTGGTGGTGTTAATAAATCACATTTGGCTGCGATTTAACCCCAGTATTTGAGAGATGGCATTTCCACTCGGCTATCTAGAGGGGAGTTCCCCCTGGTCACCCGTGACAGCTGTCACAGGCCGCATACACATACACAGTCAGACAAGGGGAGGTGGGTTTAAAAACCCATAGGTAAGCTACACCGTCCAGTCATAAAATCTAAGAGTGGTGGTTTGGCATAGGTTCGTTGCATTTTGCAGAATTTTCAGGCAGAAATATTTTGAACAAGCAAGCCATTGCTCTCCACTTAGGTGATACTAGTAAAGCAATAACTTGTGGGTACAGGCCATGCATTCCAACATTTATTTGACGCTGGATCTCTTGAACAGGAGCTATGCCTGTCTGCTTCAGCTGAGAGCAAATGGACATTCAGTTAGCTTGACAAGAGCCTCCAGTGGTTGAAGATACTCACTCATCTCTCACCTCCTTCTCTCCTTTGCTGTCCAGCTGAAGGAGTTTCAGCAGAAGAGCTCACCTTCTAGTGTTGGAGGAGAAAAGGGGGGAGGAGGAGGAGGAGGAGCAGGGGCCAAGAAAAAGAGGAAGATGAAGGGAGGCAACCAACCTGATGCACCCTCATCAGATAGAAACTCTCCAGATAACGTAAGCTGCATTCCCAATCTTTCTCTTTCTTTGTTTTTCTGGCTGTCAGTCTGCGACCTGTTGGTGTGCCTGTTTGTCAAGTAACAATGTCTATGTTTGTTATTGTCTGACATATGATATCCGTCTCTTTGTCCCATCTGGTTACCCATACTGTATATGTATGTAATATTAAACCTATTATTTTAACAAAGATCATTGTGAACACTGGTAATGTGTGACTGATGATTTATTTTTTGTTGCAGCTAAACCTAGGCCCAAGCATTTCATATATTAAAAGGTTATAGGCAAAATTATGCTTTGTCTAAAAAGCTATTAGATTAACACACATTCTCACACATTAGAGAGCATACAACCCACAATGCTGAAATCATGTCATATACCGTTTGAAAGTGACTGGATTGGCACACAAAAATATAGAAAAATATTTCCAGGTGCTCTCTAAACTCTTTGTTCTATTGTTCATTACTGAACAAATATGTGTCCAAACAGAACATTTGGACTTAAGTGTAGTACAGGCAAGCGCCTTCATCCCTCAAATGTCAGGACCTGACATTCCCACTGGTCTCACAGTGTTTTCTCAGAGCTCTGGGCAAGTAAATATTGACTTTTTTTAGTGGCTTGCTTGTCTAGTGATCAAAAAATATATGGTCTGTTGGTGAAATTATATGACACAATAAATATTTGTCAGGAAATGGTTTGCTCTTTGCAATCATGCATGCAGAATGCCGACAACGCATCAGCAATGTTCTTTAACTAAGACGAAGACGTTTGAGGAAGAGGGACAGAATATATGAAAGATCAGGCAGGAAGTTTCAGCCTCACTAACCAAAGACGAAAGGCGAGGTATTTTGTGAAATATGGAGAGAATTTGTTGCATATGCATACATTTGAGTAGGATTAGTGTATTGTAAAGTGAAAGTTCATTGATAAATTCTATCAAGTCTTACGTAACAAAATTAGCCCACACATAGGTTTTTGCCTCAGATGTAACAAATCTGTTATAACTGACATTTTGAGGAGACAGGTTGAATCAAGGAACCATTTCTAACTTATCAATTATGCATAATATTACTGTCATATAAGCCTGATTTTATATGGCACTTTGAAATGCTATATGTAAGCTATTATTACACATTTATATTACATATTACATATATATTGATCAGCTCTGTTAAGGGACAGAAGGTGGATAGATGTATAGGGTTTGACCCACACCAATTTGTTTGACTTGTTTGAATGAAAAAATATACTGGTACATAGGCCAGTAGTTTGAACTTGAAAGACTACTGGCCCAGATGGCCTATAGAAAATTGACCTGAATGTGAAAGCTGTATGCTGCAGACAAGAAGCGTTGCTCTATAT
This sequence comes from Gephyroberyx darwinii, assembly GCA_900660455.1. Taxonomy (NCBI): domain Eukaryota; kingdom Metazoa; phylum Chordata; class Actinopteri; order Trachichthyiformes; family Trachichthyidae; genus Gephyroberyx; species Gephyroberyx darwinii. Next base: position 11,691 of record CABFOQ010024487.1, read on the forward strand.
TGCAATTGATCAGTAATTCCCAAGAAGGCCAGGTGAAGTCCAGTGACATCTAGCAAACTACAGCTTTCTGGATATCTGTACACTTGTCACCAAGGAGGCAGGCAATAGCACTGAATATCACACAGGGCCTGGATGGCAGAGATTTCAGGCAGCCAAGGAAGGAAAAGAGAAAAGATTAAAAAAAAAAAAAAAAAAAAAAGATAAAACCTAGACAAATGATAAACAATTATAGTGTCAAGAGTTTGGGCTGATGCCCCAGCAGATAAGTTTATAAGTTTATAAGATGCCCCCAATAAAGGTACAGAAGTTAGAAAGAATGGTTACCTCAGATCTGACCAAATAGCTAGGAGTCCCACACTGTCTTGACACAACAGTAAGAGTGTAGTGCCTACTCGAGCAGTGTGACAGAATTGGGCCCCTCAAGAAGCAGAGCAGCAAGCACAATTGGCTCTTAGGCGTAGGAATATCGTGGAGGCTTTGGCCATGGCACAAAAATCTTGGAAAGTCTTGAAAGGAAGAAGCTTAGTTGGAGAGAAGTATGAAAGTTAGTTTTTTCCAAGGTTGATACACTTGGCAGAATAAACAATCATTGAAGTCCCTGCCAATTACTGAGTTGGCACAGGTTACAGCAGCAAAGGGAGATTAGGGATTTGGTAAATATGAGCAAATGTAGGCCAAAAAGTTAGTTTGGTCAGAGATAGTCATCAAAAGCCTAAGTCCAGCACTCAATTTAGTGCTCATCTAGAAGAAGCTTGGAAGACTATAGTACATATGGATTTGTAGCCACATTCACCATCAGTTTACTGAGGCAGCTGGGGATCCGTGGTCTGGGATTATGCCTCTTCACAAAGCCAACTTCTGAAACATTGGAATAGAGCAGCCTATGGCCACAGCTGAAAAGAAGGAAGACTAGTTGGGCTCAGAAATATGGAAACTGATCTCCTGACTAACATAAGAGTTTATGTGTCATATATGATGGTCCAGCCATGAAACCAGAAGTGGGCAGTCATACACCACTTTCAGCTCTTAGTGTAATTGAACTTTATTCTTATTTAATTTAATTTGTTTCTGAATTACCTATTGGGCCATTTCAAGCCAGAGGTGTTAGGTGTCCCTTTTGGCCTAAGATTGTTGGTGCACTGTGGTTTCTGAATTGGGAGGTGTACCATTTTCAAGCCAGCAGGGTTAGGCATTCCTTTAGCCAGATTGCTCATGCGGTTCGGTCTCTGAACTAATAAGCAGGCTGTTTCAATCAAGAAGCATCAACCATCCCATTAGTCTCAGATTAGATCCTGGTTTTGTCATGTCCTGTGTTGTAAATGTTGTTTCCAAACGCCAAATTTGACTATTTCTACAACTATTTCCCCAAACCCACATAATTATGTGGTAGTCAATGCTCACAAAATGTGTTTTTTTTAAACCAGGATTCTGTGGTTCTGTCCACACTGTCCACAAAATGCAAATAATATGGCCAGGGTCCAAAATGAACTTCCACCAAGCACCAACTACTGGTAAAATTAGTCTTTGGCGGATAAATCATTAAGGATCACCCGCCACCCGGGGCTAAAGCTTCAAAATGTTCTCTTGTCATTTGAATTTGCTTGCATTTCATTACAGTTACAAACTTGATCCATTGTATAAGTGAGGGAACACGTTTTAAATTGACACACGATACCTGAGTTTATACAGGAAATGGCATTGAAAACAGGCTGGGTAACTAATTTACCAGTCTGTGGCAAGTGAGCCAAAAAGGTTAATTTCGGACACTGCAAATGGCCCTACTTGTGCTTTTGAAAAGACCAAAATAAAGGTTGTTTATCAAACAATTAGGCTTAGGTGATCATGCCCCTGGATAGCTGGCTATTTATTCTCTTTGGTTAGCTGCTCAATGATGCTAGTTGGGGATTCAGGTAGCCCTTGTTTGCAGCATTAGTGGAAAGCAGTGGCGCAAATGGATGTCTCTGGATGAGTCATATAACCCATGCTGAACTCTTGGACCTAGCATACCGGCCTTAGTTGCTCCCCACTACAAACCCTCTTCTCTCTCCAAATCTCTCCTTTAGTTTTCTTGTAGCGCCTGCCTCTCTGTACCTGTGTCTGTATCTCTGTCCCCTTCTCAATCGTTGACTCCCCTTTCACATCTCTTCCATCTCCCACCCCTGTCTCTGTAGTTTGACAGTATTCTGAAAGCACTTAGTCAGAGCAATGGAGTAGTCCTACCTCCCTATGGCAACAGTCAGGTGAGCCTCTCTCTTTTTCTATCCCTCCATTGTTTCCTCCCTGCCTGTTTTTTCCTGTCTCCCTGCATCCCCCACTGTCACTAGCTGCTCTTCATATGTTATGTGATACTAGACCTTGCTTCCAAATTCTCCCATCCCCCTTTCATCAAGTGGGTTGAGAATTGCAGATCATTCCTCAGAGTTCAGACCTTGTTTCGGCATGTTAATATCATCAGTGTTATAGTTTATCAACTGTTGTCATATAAGTGCAGTGTGAATTGGGCCAGCACATCAGCGGGGGCATGAGGCTTAGTGGTTGCATGGCTGTGACATCTGCACCTGGATACATGTGTTCTGTTGATTTTATCATGCAGGCATGTCCACATCTGGGAAAGCAAGACATGTATGTGTGTGTTTGACAGCTGCTATGTTCTCATATTGCTACCCCTGTGTATTATTGTTTAAAGTGATGTTTGGGGCATTAGTGTGTCCATTTTGTCTGTCTTGGCATTAAACTCGCGTGTGTGTTTCTTGTGTGTGTATCACCTCAGACCTATGCTGACATGGAGGCCATGGGCTCTTCAGTTCCTCAGCTGTTGGAGGACACAAAGGGCGAGCCTGGCCATGGCTCGCTTGTGTCTAACCCCTCTAGCACTATTCCTGCTACTAACCCTGAGTCTGTCAGTCACAACACTGACCTGCAGGTGTGTCTCTCTCCTTTCTTTGAATAACTCTCTTCCTCTGCCCCTCTCATCCTATCTCGGTCTGCCCATCACTCCTAACACTGTGAGCCTAACATGAATTAGATAAGTTAATTGCTGATCTCTAGATTCAATGCCTCCCATGTTCTTTTGTCAGTTGTGTTTTTAATGTGCTTTATGTGCATTGTCGTTGTGTGAATACCCCTTTAGCAAATGGGCTCAAATTGTTCTCGCTTTCTCTCTCCCTCTATCTGTCTGTCTGTCTCTCTGTAGAACTACCCTGATACCAATGGTAATGAGAGTTTGGCGGAGGAAAATAGGTGGGTAATCATTTTTTTTATTCTGTCAGACTTTCCCTCATCCCTGAGTCTTCAGTGCCACTCACACTCTTGTATCTTTATATGTAGGCACACACAACACACAGAATAGAAGTTGCATATTTATGTTGACTGGTCAGGAGTAGGTTTCAACAAAAAACATAACATAATAGAAAGCAAACTAACAAAATATACCTGCCTTAGTATTTCAATACCATAGCACAGATTAACACATGGAAGACATTTCCCTCAAAGATGTTTTTTTTATAGTTTGGTGACTATATGTTGGATGTAATATGTTGATTGACGAATGATGTGCACATGAAAATAGTATTCTTATATTATATAGTATAGTCTTATATAGTATCTAGTATTGGATGACTAGAATTTCTATTTGAATAGTTAGTAATTTAAGGTTTCCAGCTATGGAAGTTTGTCAGATATATTATTATTATTATTATTATTATTATAGATATGATTCATGTAATAAAATCAAGAACACGTTTCAGTGCCATTACAGTACAACCATTTGTCATACATCAGGTATCAAAAGCATACTACTACTAATGTGTGTGTGTGTGTGTGTGTTGTCCTGCAGACCACTGTCTTCCACAGAGAGCCTGCGACAGCTCTCCCAACAACTGAACGGCCTGGTCTCTGAGGTACGTTGTTATAACCACCAATGTACACACATAACACATATACTCACTCACTCATTTACTCACACACACACGTACATCTCTTTGCCATACAGTGATAGGCTTTTAACGTTTGTACGCTATCACTGAAGTGCACTTTAGAATAGTATGTGCTACATCTAAAGGCAGAAACGCACTGGAAGCATTTTCAAATTCAACAATTGCTTCCAATGGCCCTATGTGCAGACCACCTTACTGCGCCCATATTTTGTCCATATAAGGTATGATCAAAATAAAACGTAACAGACAGCTTGTGATACATCTTTTCTGTTCCTCTAAAGGAAATATGATATAGTATCCTCACCCATCATGGTGGTGAAATGCAGGTGCCGGTGCTGCTGACAGATCAAATCCCCCACTTGCAATGTACCATGAAAGTGTCACATGACGTGCTTCAATCATGGCATTCAGTATGTTTGAGCCTTAAGTGCATAGAGGCATAAGGTTCCATTCATGCACATTCATCATGTTTCCTCTAAATGTCTGATTGCTGTCATGTAGTCCAAAACAACATTATGTTGTTATTTCATAGTCAGTTTTGAAATTTGCTCTGTTGAATTTAGTGTAAGGGTTGTGCTTATACAATATAACTAAAAAGACTTGCTTGGCTTTGTGTTTGACGTACTTAATGTGAGTGTCTTTGTCATTTTAGTCATCCACTGCTTATGTGAATGGAGACAGTGCACCGGAACTGGAGGTAAGAGAGAGAACTCATATTTTATGTCAATTAAAGACTTTGACCTGACTGATTTATTATTTTTTTATACAAAAATCTTGAATTCAATACTGATACCAACTTTGGTACCTTGATAACAATACCACGGTAAATCACAGATAAGTGAGCATTTATTAAATGAAACATGAACTTTTTTTTTTTTTTAAATGCCAGAGATTTATGTGCATGGGAAAAGAACATAACACATTATAAATGTGTGCATTTGGAAAATGTGAATATTATTATTATTGACTTAATCAGTGTGAAATATGCACATGTAAATGTATTTGTTGTATTTGTCAGAAGGGGTTTGAATTGACTTGTGAACAATAGCACTAATTTAAACCTTCGTATATCTTTTCTAATCTTGCTTAGTATCTTTATCAGTTATCACACCTGCCTGGCTTTGGATTCCTTTAAGAGATCTGACAGATGCTTGGCTAAATTCAATGCCAATGTTGTTGCTGTTGCATTTTACGTAAAATGAGCAGATAGCTTGATAAAGATAGAGGATGATTGGAGAAATTAAATAGATAAAATGTATTATTATGTGTGTCCCTTTTGGAGATGAATTTGTTTAATCCGTGCCCTTAGGACTACCCAAACAAAAAGCAAATCCTCCTCCAGTCAGATCCCAGTATGAAACAATATGAAATGGCCAAGGATCGGAACAGTTTAGAAATCATGAGCTTCAACCTCTATATAACTGGTCTCTCTGTTGAGGTTTATAGGTGTGGCACAGAAGCAAAGTGTTGCTTAAAAGCTCCACTGCGGTTGTTTTAGCGACCTGTTAGAGAAATTAGCCCCATAGAAAATGTATTTACCTACTACTTTGTATTTTACTCATTTGCTTTACTGTATCATTTTGCACCACTTGTAAAGGTACTACTGTTTACTTTTGTGTTAATAATTCACATTTTGACTTTCTCTCCTCCTCCCACACGGTTTTTGTCTTTCACCACTGCACTTTATCTTATTATTCTTTTTTTAAATTTTTTATCTTCCTTTCTTTCCTGGATGCATGTGTGCACGCGATAGAGTCGGAACCAGGAGCTAGCTGCCGCCCTGGACTCCAGCAATCTAA
>CABFOQ010024488.1:0-16236 GCA_900660455.1 Gephyroberyx darwinii
ATTGAAGTGTATGTGGAGCATGAGTTTCAAACAAACCTGAATATCTCAGAAACTATAACTCATAGGTGTTAGATATTCACTTGTGAGTGAGAGCATAAAAAGCTGAACATTTTGATGTATAATATGTCTATGTACTGCCAAAGCTGTAGGAGCAGCAGCAATTTACAAAATGGCTGGAGATTTTCAAATTTCTAACTGCCACCACTCTAGCTTTGAACATTCTGCAATGCATTTCAATGGGGAAAAATCTTGCAGAAAAATTGATATTGCAGAAAAAGTATAAGTCACAATGCTTAGAAAAGTAATAGCACGCTATTCGAGAATAAGCTGAACAGTTTAAAGTTTGAATGGCGTCGATAGCATAAACGGTTCAAGCTGTATTAACGTTTAAAAAAGTGTACGGAAGAATAAGAAGAAGAAGAAGAAGAATCGGAAGAATAAGTATGCAAGATAACAAGAGTGTACTTGCTAAAGCAAGCACACTAATAAAACTTTAGCAGGTGAGTACACTGCAAAAAATGTCAATCATAACAAGTCTCATTCTCATATGCTGTCGAAAAAATCATATTTTCCTTAAAACAAATGAAAAATTGCCAATGGGGTGATATTATTCCACTTGTTAAAGGATTTCTTTTCCAGAATCAAGTGTCAATATGTTCAAACGTGTTTTTTTTTTGTTTTTTTTACAGTGTGCATGAGCTAACAGAATATACCAATTTTCTGGCAAATACGCCTGTTGATCAACTTACCACTGTGGGCTGAGAAGAATGTTTGACCTCTGTGTGTCCACTACTTTTGTAATTCACTACAGTGCATGCTACATGTTAGCTCACTGTGTATGTTTAGTGTATGGTCCGAGCTATCCTTGCATCATGTCAAAACCACTGAGAAGCGGTCACCAATCTTCCCGTAGGACAATGATCAAAGAGCTTATTCGTCGACTCATTGACAAACTCACCAAATCTGTTAATCCAAGGAGCTTATGAAGCATCCTTTTTATAGTCATGGATAACATACTCTATACTGGCCTGAGCATGGATAAGTGACTGACTTTTATAAATCATTTTACGTGATTTATTTCTAAACTGTATACGTATATTACCAAAATGAATGGTAGAATGAATGAACAGGCATTAAAAATGTTCTATGAAGCCACACGCACTTGCTCCATACCAATGGGAATTCACTGTTATGACCAAGTAGAGCCCATTTCAAGTTAGCAAGACAGAGGCACAAAATGGGCCTGACTCTGAACTTTCCACAACCTTTAAAGCATACTGTACTGACTGAGTACAGGTTGATTGAAGTTACATTTCTTTCCACCTCCACAAAGTAGACTCTTCATGGTCCTTTGGGTGACCCATCATCCCTCTTTTTTCCTCCTCCTCAGATAACCCCATTCCAGCAACCTAATTATTACCAAAGTCTGAAGGAAGATGTGTGGGAGTGAGGGATGAGAAAGAGAGCAAGAGAGAGAGAGAGGGAAGAGGGAGAGAGAGGGAGGAACAGAGAGATCACAGAGCCTGGTCGTTTAGTCCTCAGTGCCATCCTCCGCCCCCCCTGCTGAGCGTACTGCAACACACATCAAAAGAGCAGGGGTACACACACATGAACACACAGACACACACACACAGACACACACACACAGACACACAGACACACAGACACACAGACACACAGACACACAGACACAGACACACACACACACACCTGCAGCACCCTCTCAGCCACTTTGATGAAGTTTGCTTGAAGGAAAAGAGTTACGCCTGTTGGACTGTTTAACGCTAGAAAGGGATTCTTTCAAGGGATGAGAGGCATCAGGAAATCAATTTATAACCAGCAACACTTCAGAAACACTGGTGTTTATGAATTTGGACCGTGCAGCGCCTGGCTCTCACAAGTGCCCTATCATTATTGCCTCATATCCATGTATGCTTGTCAGTAAGTTTTCCCACAACTTCAAAGGAGTTGTCAAGCAAATAATCAGTCCCTTTCCACATTTTTCTCTTTCTTCACCACCTCTTGTTTACCTACCACAGAACATGCTGCTGAATTCAAGGTCCACCCAACCACAAGTTTTTTATACCAAAAAATATTTGCAAGAGAGTCTTTATTTTCTCTCTCTATCGCTTACTGAAATATGTATTATATTATATTACATATTATATTTACCCACAGTATCTGATTCTCTCAAAAAGTCTCAAATACACACACAGCTCAGCCCACCAGCCCACTCACCAGCATATCTGTGGCATGGAGGTAGTGCTTGCTTGCCATGCAGGCCTCCAACCTTTGAGGCACCTGCTTGATGCTCTCGATTTCATCCAGCAGCTGGAGGACGTGCTTGTGCTCAATACCCTCTATCCACAACTTCCTCAGCTCGTCCCTCTTGCAGTGGAGCAGCATCTTACAAGACAGCAGGTTCTCCTTCACCTGGGGGAAAGAGGGAGTTGACATCCTACAAGTGAGACATAAGTGCTGATGTGGCTACTGCTGTTGCTGAGTGATGACTAGAAGGAAACAAATGAATACAAACAGTCCTCGGAGATGAGGTTGATATTGCATCGCTGTGAAATCCTCTGTCAGGCTCTCCCAAAAGTTCTATTAGTGATGCAAGTGTCAGAGACAGTGATACAGACACAGACACACACTCCAGAGAAATCAGCCAAATCCTCACTCATATTCAGCTTTCCATTAATGCCCTCAATGACTGACTTCCTGACACCATCACTCTGACTTCATTATAAATATGCAGTATTATTCAGTGTGTGTGTGTGTGTGTGTGTGTGTGTGAGTGGGGGGTGTGAGTCGAAGGAGTGATTTTCTTTGATTTATTATTGATTTCTTTGATTTCTGTATGGACTTGATTGCCTTCACCCAAGATTACCTTATCCTGAGATGAGTTGGTGTGATCCTGGCCTGCATAACTTTTTGGTTAAATCAAAATTTTATTCAGATAATAAAAAGCATTGGGATTGATTTTTTTTTTGCAGGATGTATAGTGGCCTGTGCTTGGAATGTGTAAGGACGTGACCTCAATCTTTTAAAACATTTTAACAAGTAGATTATCCTTCAGGTCTGATAGAGAAAATTATGTCAAGGTTAAAAAGAAATAACAGATAAGACAGACAATATTAGACAATATAAGACAATATTAGATTGCTTTAGAGAAAACTTGGCGGGAGGGGCTGTGGATCTCTTCAGTTCTTGATTGTCAAGCAGACAATAGAAACAAACAGAAAGACTTTTTCTTCTTTGGTGGATTTGTGTCAATTATCATTCAGTTATGAAGCAATCTGAAATCCATTCAATGTAATTTTAGCATTTTTTTCAAAACACTCACAATTCAATCAGTCAAATGTCCATTGTGTGTATTTATATCTCTGTACATGTGTGTCTCTCTCTCTACCTGTTTGATCTTGTTGCGGGAGCTGGTGATTCGCTCGGTGATGCTCTGGTAGGTCCTGATGGCAGTGGTGAGCTCAGCGTAGTGCTGAACAATCTGCTCATCCAAGTCCCTGTCACATTTCTCAAAGGCCTCCTCCAGACGCCCCTTCTCTGTCTCCCTGTCTTGCACATCATCACTGCTGGACAAGGTCCTGGATGGAGGGGGGCATGGAGGGGAGGCAGGGGATGGGTGAAATGGACAGGGAGGGAAAGAGAGAGAAGTTGTAATGGATCCACAACAAACATAAAGTCCATGTCAGGGAACTGAATGCAGCATCAACATTGTAACAGTGGAGAGCAGTGACCAAGAGTCGGAGTCAGAGTCAGTCAGAAAAAGAAAATCATAACCGTAAGTAAGGTGAAGGAATTGAGGTGAAAAAAAAGCATAAAATTGCAGGTACACATACACACCAACACACACCTAAAGGCAGCAGGGTAGATAGGTGTGTTTGTGCTGTATGTTGTAGCAAACAGCAGCATCAGATTTCTGAGCAGCCAAGGAATGGCACTGTCAAGTTCACAAACTTTTCACAAACTTTTTCCATGCCAGGGACCCCCATATAGACACACATTAGGCCACGGATCCCCATTTGAAGAGATATCATCCTGCCCAACCCCCATCGGAGAAAATTATAGTCGTCAGTAGTTTGACTTGAAAGAAAACTACATAACTGAGGCAATAACTGACACAATGGAAGATTCCCAAAGTGTCCCATATCAGGGCTATCTTTACTATAGCGGATAACCACAATGGGGTGAGAAAAACAAAAGAGTCATCATAATACATTCTATCATCATGCTCAGTGTCTTGAATTTGCAGAAAATCAAATAACATTGACATAATAATGAAATTAAACTACTCCTCATTTTGCTGGGGACCCCCTGGAACCCCCTCAAGGACCCCTGGGGGTCTGTTGACCCCACTTTGGGAACCACTCTTCTACACCATAACACTATCAGCAAAGCTCCTTTTTCGTTCCAACCGCTGGGTTTAGGTAAGGAGGGTAGGGGAGGCTGATGAATGACAGACAGCTGTCAAACCGATTAGGCTAACTAACATTAGCTAGCTAGCTTGAAAACAGTTTATGGCAACCCTTTCTTCCCCTTAACACTGCCGTCCCGATACAGCGAAGTCTAACACCCAACGCAACAGGACAAGATGCCAAACTTGCGTACACTCTAATTTTAGTGAAATTAGCACAATACAGGAAGGATGTAACATTAGCTTTAGCATACGCGCTAGCTGGCAAGCCAGACCCGAGAGAAAATACAAGCCCAGAAAAACAGCTGTCACAAGTCTCAATATCGCCATTGTCGCAATAAAAATAAATGTGACCACCCTTACCTTATAACAGAGATAAGGAGACCAGAAGGATCCTTGCTTTTGCTAACAGCACTCCTGTATCTCCCTGTATCAGCTGCCATTTTTGCTGCTGCACCCAAACAGGAAGACAAGCGCGCGAGGTAGGCGTGGGGCTGATGGGAGTTGTAGTTCAATCAGAATAATGATTACAATAGAAAGAAACGCACTGTTCTCGAAATCAGTATGTACTGCATACTGTACACTCAAGTGATGATGCTGTACAGTTGTGAGAAAACGTTTGTGAACATTGAATTACCTGCATCCTGTTTTAATGGCTCTTAAAATATGTCCTAAAATCTTCATCTAAGTCATGAAAATAGATAAACACAATGTGATTTAACAAATGACACTTGAAAAGGTATGTGAGGATGTTTTCAGTGATGGGTCTTTGGAACTGGAAGCATCCTCACATACCTTTTTATCAGGACTTGTGACACGTTGAGCTGCCGAAGTTGATGAAGAATACACTCTGTCGGGCCTCTAGATGAGAAGGGAAATGTTCTCATGCCATTTGATAGTGGTCAATAACAACCATGACTGGACTGTGGTTTATTCAACACTGGCAGCACTCTTGTCGCTCACTTTAAGGGTGATATGTAGGTGTTCCGAAAAACAATACAGTAATAGATAGACAATGCAATGGCAGAAGAAATGTCTATTTCACTATTACTACACATAATTTTATTGAATTGCTTGAAAAATAAAATCACTGGAGGAACAGGATTTTAATCCATTTGTTTCAAATAATTCTAAATGATTTATTATTGATCAATAAATTCATTGTTTGAATTCACAGAAACATTAATTACCTAAAGACAATGTTTGTTTGTTTTTTCAAGAGCTGTGGCTACATCCACAGGATGATAAATTACTCTATTGTACACAGTCTGCCTGTTGTGCATATCAGTGATGATGATGATGATGAAGATCATTGATGAGGGTGGTGGTGGTGATGATGATTAAGTTGATGATGATGATTAAGCTGGTGATGATGAGAATGATGAGGTTGAGGGAGAGTTAGTGATCGCGGTGGAGAGATGGATCATTAAAGATCAGGGAATGAATAATAAAGGCAGTAGTGATGATGATGATGATGATGATGATGATAACATTTACAAAATTCTTTAACTTCATATTATCTGAATACGACTGATTTCAAATATTGATATTCTACAGTAATTATTTGTATACAATAGAAATACTGTGAAAGGAAAACCACACTGTTTCACTGTAACACTTTCAGTCCGATCCGACTGATAAAAAAAAAAAAGTTTGAGCAGAGACAGAAATAAGAGAGACAGTGTGTGTCAGCGAGTTAATGGCCTCCACCATTTAGAACATATACTGCTGCATTTGGCAGAGCTCTCCTGCGCTGTATCTCTGACAATCTCTGCTGTACCAAAGAGAATGGGAGAGGGCATTGATTTTGGAGCGAAGGGGTCGATTCCCAGCAGCCTGGGCCTTGATTGATGCGCTGGTGGGCTGACGAGATAACATTGTGGGCGATCTTTGTGTCCCCTCCAAAAAAAGAAACAATCACTGTGTCGTGCAGGAGCCACTTTTTTCTTTTGAAGGCACCTAGCTTTCCAGGGCCAAGTTTAATTTCGAAGTTCTTATCACCTTGCCCTGCAGCAAATGTCCCATCGGTCCAGCTAATCTACTGGGCTTCCTCTCTCCAGTAACACAGAACCAAGGTTATTTCTTCTAGCTGGATGTGTTTTTGGACACTAAATGATTGCTTTGACTGACTGACCTGTGTGTGGGTAAAAGACAAGGGTAATAAGGTGGGTGCAGGACTTACCATAATGATCTATTAATGTACAGATCTAAATGCAAATGGTGCAGTTTTTATGCTTAGAGACGATGGTTCAGTGGATACCTCTGACTCAATTACTCTATGTCCATCATGTTCAATAACGTAAATAAAGAATTGTGCTGATATATGGTGCTGATACATGTATTAAAGTTGGGTGGGCTGTCCACCTAAAAACATAAACCAGGGTTTCATCTTCCACTGATAAGGATGTCTTTATATAATGTTGCAACCACCTTGCCGAAAACAACAAATTTGAACAAATAGTTACACTTTCTAGCTCTTGGAGAAACAGTGGATTAAAGCCAGTTGTAATAACAATAAAGAGCTTTTTTCAAAAGCATATGTTGAAGCAGGTGCTTCCACACAGATAGATATACCATGCCTATGATGGTCAAAGGCAACTTTTGCTATGACAATTGGATTCAAACTAACTGATGAGTTGGTTAATTTCTAATATTAGTTAAAACAATTATTGGAAGTGAGAAGGTGGATGGAAAATGCCACACATAAATAAGAAGGTTGTGTGTTTTTTTTCTCCCTCTCCAATTAAATCCTTTGGAAACTTGTAACTAAATGTCATCCACTGGTGACTAATTAAGGAGAAAAAAACTTGTTTCCATAGAAATGTGTGAAGGAAACAGCACGACATTGTGCCTATGATATGCCCTCTGCAGTTTTCACATCATCTTGAATTGGGTTTAATAAAACACATTTATAACTCCAACTAATCACACATGCACATGAATACACCCATGTTAAGACACATCAACTCAATCTCATAATTGAGGGGTTTCAAAAGTTACATTCACTGATATTTCACTTATTTCACAGTAGAGGACTCCATTTGCATGGAGAGAACAACGGGTTTAGGTGAAACTTTAATGACCCCCAACGGCAAATCAAGTAAAGAATTAACAGACCAGGGCTAGGATATAGATAGATGCAAAAATCACAGAGTAATGATAAATAAAGGTAAAGAAGATATAAACATATAAAGAAGAAGCAGCATCTTTGGCTTGCTCCCAAGAATTTCACAGGTACAGGTTTGTCACCAGTTACTCGATTAATTCAATCAATACAGTCCAGTGCAAGAGCATGCAGGGTGTGAAACATTATTTCACCCAGATGGAGTACTATATGAGCAGAATGTGGCCAAGTAAAAAGGAAACTGTGCAAGCAGGTCAAACTAGTGGTCTCTACCCATAATCCACATGTTCAGCCATTGTAGGGACTATCACAGTTACAATCAAAACACCAAGCAGCATAATTACTAAGTATAACAATAGTCATGAGTCACTTATAGCAGTATTCTTGATGTCATAAACAACAAGCTGGGCTCCTTTATCCAAACTACTGTTCAATCTACTTCTCTGTTGTATAAACACTCTATACAACACAATTCAGAGGGTATTGCTGCACATGGTAAATCTTTATTATGTAATCTGCTCACAATACATGGCCAAGTAGAGGTAACAGATTTCCCTTGGGAAAATATTGTTCTCACTGTTTATGGGAATTGTTATCGAAGTGGCTTCATTGAAAACATTTTAATGCCTATTGAAAAAGGAAAAATAAAGCCTTGGGAGGTACACATGTTTTGTTATGGTGTGTGTGTGTGTTGTGTGAAGATTTGAATGTAAAAAAATACATATAAATTATGCAATAATTATATATCAATAATGGACTATATTGGAGAACCTCAGCTAAGTGGTGTAGTCCCACTCATCATTTGTGCCGCTTGTACCCTACAATAACATGTAACCAATGAAAACCGTTGTTGCATAGATGGGTTACGCTTTCCTCCAATCAGCGCTCACGTTTTTCAACACGTCATGCTAAGGAAGTGTGTCTGTGTCTAAGCAGTGGCGTGCGAGCCCCAGCCTCTTGCCACCGGCGTGAACACATATAAACTTTATAAAAACACAAGTGGATGTCAGTAGCATATATTGCATGTAGACAATTGTCGTTTCGCCTGCGGTCTGAGAATGGGAGCGAACAACAGTACCCGCCGCGTCTCATTTGAGTCAGATGAGAACGATAACATAACGGTTGTGAAGGGCATACGGGTGAGTGACAGGGAACTAAAACTGCTTGATAGTGCATAAGCAAATATCACACGACTGCATTTAAGCAATATTATTTACCATAATGGTGTATTCGGCAGTTATTAATGTTATGTTAACATGAATGCAATGTGGCTAGCTTGCGAGCAGCTATGCTAACTAACTTGATATTGCTAGCACACTCTTAGCTGCTGTGTTTGTTTCAATGAATAACATTGAAACTTTACAGACTAACAACTCTAGTATACAAATTAACAACAAATCATAGTGAGGGGTTATGAAATTCAGACAGTTATACGTATATGAGTTGTACAGAAATTGAATGTCAGAATGACTTTTCTATAATGAGAAGAGGGAGTGGAATGTTGACGGTGACGTCATCAGCCTCATGCCCTGCCTACTGTCATTAAATGAATGAATGAATTTGACCTGAACAGGACAGGGTATAGCATTCTTTGTTAAAGTTATATAATCGTGGAAACGTGTATTGATAAAAGGAATGAATATGTTTTGTTTTTGTTTTGTCATGGGATCTTTCACAAGTCCCCCCACATGCCATTGCCTGCTAAATATAGGTTGAGAGGCTTTAGCTGATCAAGTAAGACTTGGGCATGGCTTTGTCTAACCCAGTCAGGCTAAAGTTATCTTTGTACTGATGTGGTGTAATCCCTTCTTACGCTTATGGCTAATACCATAGTTGCAGCTGTATCTGTATTGTTTGTCTAAACAGCTTCAACACAAGGCTCAGTCTTGCCCTGTTGGTGGTGTTTTTAAACACATTATACTATTTTCCATAGGAACACTTGGCAATTTAAATGAATCTTAATCTTTCACCTCTCTCCCGCTCTTCCTCATTTGCAGCTCTCTGAGAATGTCATCAACCGCATGAGGGAACCTGCAGCTCCCCTGTCGTCCCACTCACAACCAATTGCCACCACTCCACCTCCTCCCCACACAAATAGCCTTTCTCCTCCTCTCCTTCAGCCAGTGCCCCCCCCCTTTGACCTGGTCACCTCCTTACCTCCTCCTCCTCTTGTAGAATCCATTGCATCTCCAGCACCTCCTCCACCAGCTCCATCTGCCACGGAGACAGTGGCTGCACCTGCACCACCTCCTCCTCAACCTCCCAGGGAACAGGTAGCAGCACCCACCGTCATTGACATGGTGCTCCCATCTCCTCTACCCCCAGCTGCTGCTACTGCTATTGCTGCTCCTGCTTTTGAGCCTGTGGCAGCACCTCCTCCCCCTCCTGCTGTTATTGATCCAGTCATTTTGGCTACACCACTCCCTCCTGCTCCTCCTGCTCCCATTGAATCTCTGGCTCCTACTCCCTCCCCTGCTTCGGTTGCGGTGGAATCCATAACTCCGCTTCCTCCTCCTCCTCCTGTAATCGAACCTTCTCCTCCCATAATTGAATCCATTGCTCCTTTTCCTCCTGTAATCGAACCCATTGCGCCCCCACATGTGATTAAACCCATTGCTCCTCCCCCTATAACTGAACCCATGCCAACTCCTCTTCCTGTCATGATTGAAACCGTCACTGCTTCCCCTCTTCCTGAAATGGAACCAATCTCCTCCTCTCCTGCTGCCGAGCCTGTCACCCTTGTGCCACCGCCCTCACATCCTCCAATGGAAGCTTTGCCCATGCAGCCTGCCGAGCCTATCACTGCGCCTCCCCTGGCAGAGTTTATTGCTCCATGTGAACCAGTTGCACCTCCTTCTCAGCCCCCGGTGGAACCAGTAGCTCCTGCTCCTGTCCCTAAGCCTGTGGCAGTCCCAGAGCCTTTGGCAGCCCCCGAGTTGGGTCCAATCCCACCAGTTCCTGCTACACCAGCCAGTGAGTTATATGCCAATACGCTCATTGCACTATTTGCAATACATTTCACAAACAGCCAGTTGGTGATTTGTTCCAAAACACTTGATTTACAACTGCTGAATATTGTGTTAAAGTGGAATACCACTTTATTTATTGATTCATATGTTATTGCGGAATAACGTATAAGTCAGTATGTGGTCTAGGATAGTTCAATTAATATTTAGGACCATGATAAATGAGGATAGTTTATTTGGTGTTGTTGAACTAAAAACAAGATGGCCAACATCACACATCCTGGGGCTGCTCCACATAGAATGAATGGGGGCTGATTTTGTCGACCCACGTTTTTTGAGTTCATACATAATGTTTCTACCAGTTTGAAACCACAAAACAAATTTCTCTTACCCCAGATAATTACTCTGCTTTCACCGACACCATTTCCAAGTTTTCACTTAATTCTCATTGGAGCTGTGCAGTAGTGTGACATCGGAGGGGTCTTAACAAGGGACAGGAGTGAATGTTCACTAATGCAAATTGACAAAAATGAATTGTCCCTGGAAATGGCAGGAACATTTGGATATTGAAATTCTATGAGTTCCTCAGTAGCTCGGTTAATTAGAAGGCAAAGGTTATGAGGGAATGAACTGTCCGAGGATTTACTCTAAGTCCAGCTATATATTGAATTTTAATGATGTTTATTGTGGGGGTGTTTACTTTAAGCCACCTTAAGCTTTTTGTCTCAAACTTTTCTTGCAGATTTTAATTAGTCTTCTATCTCAAATGAAGTGAAATGGCCTCACAGTAGCCATGGTCATATTATGATTCATTGCCATTGCCTAACTGTTAATGGAATGATTAATTATTTTTTGTAATAATGTTAATGAATTGATGCTGTAATTAGTGTCCCTCCATTTTGGCTCATCACTGTGTAGCTCAACCTGTCATGATTACCCTTCGTCTTCCTGCAATTTGTGACGGCACTCAAAATCCTGGGACTGACCTCAGCAATATTTTCCTGTATTTTTTTTGTATAGCATTTCCTCTTCTTTAAATGTACCTATTTTTAAAAATATTGCTATTGTTAACTTAAGGGAATTGCAGAAGAATTTCACACACCGTGCTTTCAATGCGTTATTATGTGTAACCTGTTAAAGCTTTGTTTTCAGGTTTAATGGAGTTGTATTGTTTCTTAGAATAGAAAACATTTTTTGCAAGTGCTGACGTGTAGGTGAGGTGCTGCTGTGACGGGAAGTTAATTAAAATGCTGCGTTGGGATTTTGTGCATGACATGCTCAAGTCAGAAAACACATGACACACAACTTTCTCTTTATTCTTTCTCTCTCTCTCTCTCTCTCAAAGTAAAGTTTTGGCCTTGTATTGTGCCTACTGTGTGGGCGCCCCCTTTTCTCTTGAAGTGTCAGGCAGAGGACATTTGAATGTTACCTGTTCATTAGACGGTAGAGGATGGGGTGTGGGTGCAGGCTCTTCAGAGGCTGACATCCAGGTTGTGGGCAGGCTTCCCCATCCTTGACGGTGCTCAATCGGTAAGGTAATTAAAAACGGCCAACTTATGCCATGCCACACTGACTCCAGTGATTAACGACACCTCCACAGTTTCACACAACAAACCAGTAGCCCTCATTACAAGAAAGAGGTGGTGTGTTTGTTTGTATATATGTGTGTGTGCATGTGCATCCAGGCTCTCAATCTTACCCAGCAAACCCCTAACCACTTATCAGCATTTTAATTTGGCTGTAGGCTTTTTGTGATAGGAGGCCGAACTCTGTATATGAGCCACTTGCCTTTTTGTCTGAGAAGATTGGTAATACAATTGGATGCTCAGTAGCACTTATTAAAGTGCATTTAACAAAAAACACTTTTGGAAAACCTATGTTTTCCATTAGCTCCAGGGCCACTCTCAGAATTATCTTTCATTATTCTCCCTGTTGAATAAAATTATTCCTCTATTGTTCATGTTAATTGGTTTGCAGATTAAAAGATATATACAGCAATATCTCACTTAATTTTGTGTTAGGTGTGGAGTGCGTTGACTGAAACTATTATGAGAAATTGCCTGCCACATTCACAGCAGCATTGGGGTTAAGTTTAAGGAATGCACTTTTGGGTTGTCATTAAAAATGAGTGGTCTACTTTTAGAGATCAGTTATGAATGTAAACCTTAGATTTTTTAATTGGAGGACAGGAAGTTGTCATTGTTGCTGTGTCTTTCCTTTGCTGATAACTTCCAGATCTGAAACACTGAGAAATTTGAGAAGGTCTTCCTCAGACGAATTCCAGGGAAGCTGAGGGCATAGTCTTTTGTCCTTGTAGATATGGTGCTCCTCAGCTTTCCAGGTCCATGTTCAGGTGCACTGGATAATAAGGTTTCAGCCTTCATTTTTGACAAGTGTCATCTCTTGCTTTTTACTCTTTAGATTTAAAAATACCAAGTACTGGTCCAAGTACTTTTTGACAAACAGTAATAAGGGTTCTGCTTTTTCCCACAAGGTCCAATAGTACCCAGCTAGCCTGACACCTACTGTAACATCACATCTGTTGATCTGATTGCTTTGGTGGAGAGAGTTTTCTCTCTTTCTCTATTCTCTTTCCTGCTTTTGTGTGTGTTTATATGTATGGGTGCGTGAGTGTGTGTGCACATGGTGTGATAGAAGTTATTGGGTACATTATGTTTTTTCTTAATATTGAAAGGACTTGCACTACCCACATTGTGTCGCACATTTTTTCATTGGAACAAGCAGGTATTTTCTGCTGCTCAATAATCATCACAAATGGTAGGACTTTTTTTTTTAACCACATTTACCATTGAAGTGTTTGCATGTTTGAGGCTGACTCCTCATTGGCCCTTGTAATCACCACACAACAGAGGTGTGGTTTGACATTTACTCAGGTATTTTGAATGTACACTTCTTGCAAGGTCACCTCACCTTGATAAGCTTAATAGGGACAAAGTTCACCAGCCACTGTGAAGCAGCAGAGGAAAAAAGACCATTGATCCAGCCTGCTCATTTTAAAGAAAAAAAAAAGAAAACCCAGTATGAGGGTGAATCTCGTTAAAAAGTTGCAAAGTTCAGCCCAATCCTGAAAGGTTGTGACCTTAATGAGGCGGACATTGATTATGTGTGCCCATGAGAGGTGGGTATCGAGTGAGGCTCTCAGTGGGCTGGCTGTCTCTAAATCATGCCCTGAGTCAGTGTGTGTGTGCTGATTACACCACAGTCAAGGTTGAGCCTCCTCCTACACCTTCTCCAATGTGCTATAAATATTCATATGCCAGAGCCCACACACTGCGCTGGACTAATAGCCTGCTTAAAGATGTCTCCCAGGTGCACCGGAGACAGAGAGAGAGAGAGGAAAAAGAGGGAGGGACAAAGGAAGAGAATGGGACGTGTGCATGTGTGCGTGTAAATGTGAGTGTGAAACACCTGGTAACATATCACTCCCTTTATGAAATTGACTTCCCTTATCATCTTGTGAGAATGGCAAACGATCAGTTATTCCATAACATGAGATTGAATTACAGGAAAGAGGGCGAATAAAAAAGGGGGGGGGGAAAGTCTGAAATGACACCTATACCTGGCAGGGCTGGAAGCTTGCTCTTGGCGCTTTTCTTTTTTTCCCTATTTGAATGTGGTGAAAGGTGTGCGGGGACTCAACTAAGCGTGAGCCAGGAGCGTGAGGAAGAGGTAATGTTACAGATTATGCCCTCTGCGCGGGTCCTGGGGTTAATGAAACTTCTGATGAGAAACGCAATTTGCCTCTGTCTATTATCTCCAACACCAATAGCATCTCCTCCTCCTATGGGTTTTTCCACAGGGTTTAGCGATTGGAGGAAAAGGAAAGGGGCGGGGGGGCACGTCTAAAAAGATGATGAGTTTTTAATCTCTTTAACATTTACATGTCCTACTCAGAATTGACACGGGCTCTGTCGATCTGGAATTGTCTCTGACCCCAACCAGCCTCCCTCAAGGACCCCAGACAGTATTTATCATATCAGAACCTGTTCTCTGACTGACCCTGCGGGCCCGCTAGCTATCTGAATCCCCTCTCCTCGGGGCTGGAGTGGATGTGGTGATGAATGAGGAGCTGCTCGGATTTACCTAAACTTAGCAGACTCTTGAAACATGACTTTTTACAGGATGATATTTAGTGCTATGCTGTCCCAGAGTTTGGGCATCTTTTGCTACCCAGTGCATTTTGTATTTGTCCACTCGATACATCTTTGGAATGGATAACAGAGATTTTGTGAAAGAGATATTGTATAATATCCCCGTTGCTAGATTCATAGTTGTCTAAAGCAAAGTACTGTTTGTTCTCAATGGTGCAAGTTTTGTCAAGGCAAGACATGATGTCTACTCAGTACAGTACAGCCTTGCTGTTTTCTTTGTTTCCAGTATACTTTTATCCCATGTATAGCTAAAGTACTCATTTATGGGTAGCTTTTGCAGCATTGTCTTTGGAGACATAGAAATAACATCCTATATCAGCTATGCTTGCATATGTGCCTGATGCAAAAATTGCATTTTTACTTTTTACTCAACACAAGCATCCTTATGGCAGGACTTGTCACGGTTTCTACCCCACAAGTTGTCTTCCTGCCATAGCCTTGATAACAGAGCTGTAATTAGACTCTCCTCTGCTGCCAAATCAATGCTTCTGACTACTGTCAAACATGATGGATATTAGCTCTTCATGCTCTGTTTGGACAGCAGGTGACAGAAGTCTCTCTCCCAGAGGTTAGACGATGCGGCAAAAAAGTTGTCAACTGTCAGTCACCTCCTCTGCACCAGTGTTTCTTCTGAGGCCCTGTCATACTAAACATCCCTGCACCTGACGCTCACTCGTTCTCTCTACTGTTGAATCTGTGGTATCATGTATAGTAAGTCGCCAGGCTGAATGTTGTGGTTGGTGGCTATGGAGAAGGAGGCTATGAATAGAGATTTTATGAGTTGGATGGAGAAGGCACACAATGAAGATGGATGCTGAGAGAGCGAGGACTGAGTTTATTTTAACTTCATTTATTTAACCAGGCAGGTCAATTGAGAACACATTTTTATTTACAATGTAGATCTGACAGTGCCTCTGAAGGAGGCAGACAGGAAGACAGATAAGACACAAGGTAGAGATGGACAGAAGGAGGGAGAGCTTCATGTCGATCACATATTTCACCCTTGTCTATGACACCAGTTGCTTTACCTGTGGACTTCTCTTTGCTATCTGGCTTGTATCTTTAATTCACTTTAATCAACATATCAATAATTGCTGGACAAAAGGACACCCAGAGGCTCCATTACCCCCCAACCTCTCTTTGTGATCAGTGCCTTACACTGATGGATGGTATCAGACCTGGCATTGTCACAGTAACAAGCAGCCTGCTTTGTCCTTGAAGATTGCTAGCAAACGGTAGCTACACTTGCTCCTTCATTGGCCACTAAATGGAATGTTTAAGCAATGCACACATATTTAGAAACAGCCCATATTGCCTGTTAATATGGAAAGCCATGGGATTAATAGTGAATTGATTGTGGAATCCAGACTAGGCTTATGTTAGGGTTGATTTTTAGCAAGAGGCAAGTGGAAGTGTGAGCTTCATCAAAAATGGATTAGTCTGGCTGATTCTATACTAGACTACCAGTGCAGGAACACCGTGTGACCACAATGGTTTTATTGACTCATACCTTCCTCCTTTCAAGGAGAGTTCACTTGCATGCGC
>CABFOQ010024489.1:0-10654 GCA_900660455.1 Gephyroberyx darwinii
TAAATATGAAAAGCAGCAGGTTTGGCAAACATGAATGATCTAGTGATACAGATACAGATGTGCAGGTATAAAGTGCAAGTGCATTGCATATAAGTATTGTTCATAAAGTGGCAAGGGTATGAGGTATAGGTCAGCGGTTCAGTAGCCTGATGGCCTGTAGGTAGAAACTGTCCTTCAGTTGTGAAGTGCGTGACTGACCGCTCCTGTACCGTCTGCCAGACGGTAGCAGGGTGAAAAGTGAGTGTGCTGGGTGGCTGGGGTCCTTAGTGATTTTGTTGGCCTTTCTCAGGCATCGGGTGAGGTAGATGTTGTCCAGGGTGGGCAGCACCCTGCCCGTGATGGTCTGGGCGGTTTTCACCACCCTTTGTAGGAGCCTTGCGGTCCTGGGCGGAGCAGCTGCCGTACCAAGAAGTGATGCAGCCAGAGAGAATGCTCTCAATGGTGCATCTATAAAAGTTTGTGAGGATGTTGGGGGACACGCCAACCTTTTTTAGCCTCCTCAGGAAGAAGAGGCGTTGGCGGGCCGTCCTCGCTGTAGTGTCCATGCGGTCTTCACACATTCATCTATTGATTTACAACAGCACATGGTCAAACAATGAGAATAATACAAAAAAAATGTTTTATGGTTTCAGAATTGAGAAGTGGCCATGATTATTGTCACCCTTTAAAACAATTCAAATCAGTTGCTCCTCTTAACAGTGTAATTGAACCTGTGAGAGGTTGCAGGTGCTGACATGGTGTAAATGAACCAATTATCCATTTTAAAGAGATAAAACAGTCTATGAAAATGGTGAGAGAGCTGTGAGAAACTGCCAGCAGAAAGGTGCAGGAAGCTTATTAGTGGCGGACGTGGAACCCAAACAAGGCAGTGCAGCAAGCACAGGCAGCACTTAGACATAGGGACACTGTAGGCCAGGTGCAGCATGGGCGAGGGGGTTTAGGTCTATGTGCAGGGAAACCTGTGTGGAGTAAGGCAACAGTAGTAGAAAAAAGGAAGATGGTAGTTGAGGAAATACATCGTCAGGAGGAGGTAGTAAGATGTACTAAGGCAGTGTCACTGGCAAAACAGTGGGTGAATTAGAAAAAAGAAGATTGAAGTGGAGAGAGTTGTGGAGCATGGAGGCAAATCAACTTAGGTTTATTATATGGGCTACTTATGATGTGCTGCCATCTCCCCAAAATCTTAGTCAGTGGACGGGTGAGGATGCTGCCAGCCTGTTGTGATCTGGCGTATGTACGCTTAAGCATATTCTGCCAGGGTGTAAAGATAGTCTTTCTTAAGGGAGATATACTTGGAGACACAACCAGGTGTTGAAATGTTTGGCAGCAGCAGTTGAGGAAAAACGGCTAGAAGTGAATTCTTTAGCTGTTAGTAAGGAGGAAAAACACAGCGCACGATCCAGGACAGCTAAGAGTGGGCGGAGAGTGGAAAATGAAGGTAGACTTAGCAGTTAGCTGTGCCGACAGAGACAGTTGGTTGGCTAGGGTAGCTAGTTGGTGAATGGTGCCACCTGACGAATGACTTGTTGTATTATCCATATTATATCTGAATTGGACTTCTATGAGTGTTTTTCCCTGGATTATGGCACAAGGGGTAGTAACATCTTATCCTGTGTATTGATGAATGGTTCCAAGAAACGTTTGAAGCTGTCATCATTGTCAAAGACTGTGCAACTAAGTATTAGAAAAGGGAGCCAATAATCATGGCCATCATAGACACACCCATTGTTCATAAACTAGTTGGCTAGCTAGCTATATTTATATTCCCATATGCCCTTTGATTGAAAGCAACAACTTTATACCACGTCTATGGGGGGTTGTTGAAAGGCATTCTGGGAAACATAGGAAATCACTAACTGAAGTAGAAGTAGACAAGGCAGGTTGAGGGAAAGTGTAAAAAAAAAAGTAAATTACAACACTTCATCACAAGATAACTCCTGGAATGCAGTGAACAGTGACTGATGATGTCTAACAGTGTAAGAGGATCTGAGGGTGGAATTTCCCTTTAAATATGATCAATAAAATCTTAAACTCAAGTCTTTATCTAATAGATAACCATTGTAGATGCTTAATTGGGGATATATGTGCTTTGTTTTGCACCAGATAAAATCCTAGCTGCTGCATTCTGAACCAGCTGTGAGTTTTGACTGAGAGAGAGTTGCAGTAGTCTAAATGAGATGAGATGAAAGCATGGATGACCTTCTCTGGATCTGTAAGGGAAAAAACAAGTTGATTTTGGATTTGTTTCTCAACAACCACAGCCCCCTCTGTACTTGCTCTTCAAAAGTCAAGTCACTATAAAACAAAACACTCCTAACCTTCTGCCCACGGGCTCTGTGTGGGAGGACAGACTATTGAAATCATTTAACATGAAAAGGAAATGTATTCCAAAATCTGGCTGGCGATGGCAATGTTACCACTTCCCTATTCCTGAGGAAGCTGAACCAGGCATGGGTAGCGCTACAGTCGCTGACTTCCCCTCTGGCAACATCTCCAGCCTTTTAAGCCCAAACACAGAGCATCTCTGATACAAGTACTGTAATCTTTTTGGCACTCCTGCTGTCAAGATGATTTGTCAAAAATGCGAGAACACAGATTTTACACGTTGCGACCCTCTGAGGAGCAGATTTGAGAAAACTCACTGAGCTGTCGATACGGTTATTAAAATTGCTCAAAGAAGATGTCAGAAAAATATAATTCAAAGTTTATCGTACATGTTTTAAAGCTTTTTTTTTCTCCCGAAACCATTTCCCACATTTGTGAATCTTTTCTGTGGCTTCAAATTTCGAGATGCCCAGCTTGTTCTCGGTGAATACAAATTCCACATCACAAGTGAGTTCACAAGGACAAGACACAAGCACAAGCTCAAATCTGCTCCTCTGTGTTCGTACACACAATTGACATTCATTCTTTTTGATATTTCCCCTTATAATCCTCACAATGTGTCTTGGCATTTTCCACAGGTAACCTGAAAGTGCCAGTGAAACTTTTGTCCTTGTGTTAATTCGCCAGCATCACCAACTCATCACAAATGTACAACCAAATCTCAAATAGAGCCCACGTGCCTTCCACCAGCTGCATAATTCTGCTGCACATCACACTCCATCCCATCCGTTTGCTGTGTGATGACAGATACTCCCT
Organism: Gephyroberyx darwinii; assembly: GCA_900660455.1. Taxonomy (NCBI): domain Eukaryota; kingdom Metazoa; phylum Chordata; class Actinopteri; order Trachichthyiformes; family Trachichthyidae; genus Gephyroberyx; species Gephyroberyx darwinii. Next base: position 3,142 of record CABFOQ010024489.1, read on the forward strand.
CATTATTTTGCATTGATTGCTGTTGCAGCAGCACTCCACTCGCCTTTACCCTGTGCTTGATATAATGTTTCTGCCACACTATTCACATTTAATTAACCTGCTCACCCCAGACGTAAATCAATATGGAGATCAGGAAAACCAGCAGAATTTGACTAAGGCAAACAAAATCACTCCCCAAACAACGTCAGTTTACAGATGGTTATGTAGATCAGGCTGGGTTCAGAGTAGAGCAGGGCTCTCGTTATAGGACTGAACCGGGGGACTCACCTCATATTTCCCACACGACTCTCAAATTACTATGGTTGTTTTGAATAGTTGACAGATTGGTTTTTTTGCTCGCAAAAACAGGAGGCTGTCAAAAAGTGCTATTTGATGTAAACTGCATGATACAAACACCATTAACAAGAGTTAGAAAGAGTGGGTGTCAACAGAGTAAGTTGACAATTTTTTTAATTAAAACTCATACAGTTACAAGCATCCTCCTGAATTATTGGCAAAGAATAATTATTGGTAAATAAATAAGCAAGAAAGTTCAACAAAATATTTAATGAGTCATATATAGAACAGCTTCAGGATTTGTGTCTTGACGTCTACCAAGTCCTAGAGCTGTCTTCATTTTGGAGCTGCTCCCCTGACAACAAAACACAGACTGACTTTGTGGAAACTTTGTGGTGATAGTCCCTAGGGTAATGGGATATGGGCACAATTTAGGTTCATATCTGTTGAAATAAATAAAAATAAAGCTCATTTACATATAATATATATAATATATTTAGTATATAAATATATTATATTTAGTCTACAAAGTCAGTCCTCTTTAAGTCTTCAGTTTCTCTGCTTTCCAGGCTTGGGGAAAAGTTCTGCATGTTCGTAAATATTCACTGAACTGTGAAACTTTTGAGGTTGAATATTGTAGCAATGACATATGAATGGATTTTTAGGGCAAATACTGTGTGTATAATCTAAGTACATAAGTACATGAACCACTACTGCCCCTTTGAGTCGCTTTCTGTCTGCAGTGGAAATCTTGATGTTGGCTGAATTGCTCATTCCTATAATTCAACACAATTGAGCCTTTGAAATAGATGCGACAAAAAGGGAAAAAAAAGCCTCAATGACATATTCAAAATGTGACACTTTAGTGTTGACCTCAGCAAAGCAGCTCCAAAGGTTCAATGAAGCAGAATACTACTCTGGAGCAAAGTGAAATGCTAGTCAGGGTTGAAATCTGACAGACTCTCCCCCGTTCCTTCCCTCCTGTTCCCTGTGCCCGCTGAAATCACACAGACCTACTCATCTATGAACACCTGGTAATGTCAGGTGAACCTCAAGTCATATTTTTCCTTTTTTCACCAATGGGCCTTATTTATCCATCGGCTGATTTGCCCTTTGTATGTTTATATGTAAAATGTCCTGTGCTAAAATCTTCATCAACCCCTTGGAGACTATGGGGGGAAATTGCATGCTTGCTGTTGCCTTTCATACATAGCATCATACATAGCATAACAATGCACCCACTTGTCTCCATATTTTGAACATACTAGGGATGCTTCAAAAGCTGTAGTTGGTGAACAGTTTCTCACTTTTAAAAGCCAACAATTACTTGATACAGAATCAGAGCAGGTTGAGTCGAGAAGCATCGATGATTTTCACAGTCGTGGTTATATTTAACAAGCTCAATTTAGGTGCCTGTATGGTTGAAAGTTGCATTTTTCACCATGTTATTCACAACAACATACTGTTTTCTTAAGTTCAGCTGCCTTCAGTACCTCAGCGTACCATGGAGAACAGCAGTATGTTCACACTTACTGTTTTTAAAGTAATAATCTGTGACATTTTCATACAAATATATGTTGTTTTGCTACATCACCTATTGATATAACACAGTAGTGATCCAACCTGCTCTAACCAGTTCATGAAAGCTTTTACATTTGCTGCTCTAAACACCCAGTGTCAGGTAAGTCTTTCCTGGCACACAGGAAGTGATGCACTTTACGCTTAGAAGAAGAACTGGGTAGTTAGCACGAGCAGCGATAGCCACCATGGCTGAACAGACAAAGAAAAGTGCGCCACCGACAGAAACTCAAACTCCAAGGAAAATCCAAGGAAAAATGCATCACAGTGCTGGACACACTGTTTGATTGACAGGTGATCTCTGGGAAGTGCAGTGCAGAAACACCACAGTGATGAACGCTTAGCAACAAGAAAGTATTACAAGGATTACCAGTATTTCTGGTGGAAGTGGAAGTGTTACATTTGCTTCTGCATCGGTGCGTAATACTTCTATCGTGTTGTTGAATTACCCCCTGTGTGCTACTCCAAACACTGCAGTGTAAGAACAGCACATGGAATAAAATACACTGATGTTTGAGTTTTGCTTTAAATCATAGAGCGACATTCATCATTTTTAGGGATTTGATCAAACCTGTGGATGTGTCAGATGATAGAGTGCTATTCACCATTTGCAGGGATAGGATGAAATTTGGGGCTCTATTAGAATTGGAGATTACTTGCCTGTGACTCAACTGTAGCAGCTATGTGGATCATTGCTACCGTGATGGAGCACATGAATATGGCAGCATGACAGGTGACCCATACACAGCAGCTCTCTTAACAATCAAGAGTTGGGGTAATTCATTCTGGGCATAATTCACTCCAGGTTGCTTTTAATGGTCTCAATACTTGAGATTAAATTGACTTCACAGTTGGGGTATTTTTTTTGTCTCTTAGATACATTCTGGAGGGATAAAGCTTCCATACGATTTAGCCTGACTGAATGTAGATAAATTGCCTTGGAAAAAAATTGCACAAGCCTCCTCCCAAAGGCTGTTGATAGAGGATCTATCTTTCTTGCTCCCTAGCAGCTGCCTGGGAAATGAGACCTTGAGAGAGGCTGGGGAATTTCACATTTTGTCATGTTCATTGTTTGCTCCTTCATATTTCCCTTCGTGCAAGTTAATGGTAACGGCACATCCGCTGACAAGATAACAAGGGAGTTGCTGTTTAAAGATGAAATATGGGCTTGTTTTTTCATCTTTTTGATATAATTAATGTTGATGTAATCTTTAAATTTCTTTTTCTGGGTTTATCCCATTTCCACAAATAACCCACTTGTCTCCTTTAGGAAGACTTGAAAGGAGTGGGAGTGATAAATTATTAGCACCTTCATGGAGGCATAATGATATTTTATTGATCTTCTAATCATGTGCGATGTATAATCACTTTTTACGCTGAATGTTATGTTTATCCTACTTTCACCACTTTTACCAGGATGCTGCAAATTATAGGAACAAATTCATGCCAATATTAGAAAGGCAGCTCTATGGCCCTTCAGTATATTAACACACTCATATCACTAGCTTATGTTTAGGTTTAGTTCATGTGTACACATAAATAATAACATTGAAAAAAAAACCCATCTCGCACCAAAGGAAAAAGAGAAAACAACATCAAGATAACAAAGGAGGAGGAACGTGATTTGAGCAAGTAAGGGAAATTAAATAACATTCTTTGTCAGTGATGGTGTAGCTTAGCCCTGCAGCGTCTTTGTTAGCACACCTTTTTTCCTCGAGACTTCTGGGAAAATCTGATGAGTTTTGGTTTTGGAAGGATTGCTGATAAGGATTATTGAGTCACGCTGCGATTGCCATCCACCTTTTTTTTCTCCATCGAAGGTGTTGGCCGACGAAGCGCAAGCTTCTACGACGCTTTGAGATGCACCAACTTTTTCAGAGGTTAGTTGGGAAGATAAATATTCTACAACCTCTTTCATGTATTAAACATAAGCAGGATGTAAGCACATGAGAGTGTCTATGGAAAAGGAATGCCTCATGTCCTGGAGAGACATTCTCTTTGAGGTACGGTGTCCTACCACATGAGAATGTGCAGTTCAGCTATAGCACTTTTGATGTGCAGACTTTCATTTGCCTCTTGATGTGTCTCTGAAGCAGATAGGTGAGACATTCCACTACCGGACATATACACTTTGAAATGCAGGGCTGGTTTCACAGACATTAATTAAGCCCATCTCTGCACTAAAAAGTGTCTTTCTCTGGAGACATCCATACTGTACATCCAGCCCCAGGCTGAATTCACATTACTGAACTAGCATTTGACCGTTTTTTGAAGGCTGTTAACAATTGAAGCTGCCAATAGTTTAAGAGCATTGTCTGTCTCTGTCTCAAACTAGTTTCCACCCATTAGAGACGCAAAGCTGGCGCTGAGGTCTAGTGTGAAGAAGAACACTGTCCTTCATATCTCCAAGGGGAATGGTGCAGTACCTGATTATTGCCTTGAGGATCACGAGCCCAACCATTCTAATGTTCCCATTACTCAAAAGAAAGCGTGCTACTCACCCAAAAACATTTATTAAAACTGTAAGAAATGGGAGCAATTATTCTAAAGAGCCATTTAGCTATCCAGGGGGGAATTTTCTTAAATGTGTTTCATAGAGGCTTGGGTGTGATGATGCATATCTGTGAAATATTACTGTATTAGAGGACTGGACTGGATGGCTAGAGCAGGGAGATTGCGCTGAGACGAAAACTAACCTTTTTACTGATAATTGGATCCTCTGTTTGAAAAGAGCCTGGGTGTGCCTGACTCAGATAAGATGTTTGAATGGTTTTGTATATTTTCTTTGTATTCACAGGCCAAGGTATTACGCCTAAATGCAAAACAATACAATTTCAAAATTCAATCCTCTCATCTATCGTCGGTAAGGTCAGGCTAAAACACAAAATAACAATATATACAGTCGTACAGCTGCACTGTATGTACTGGATCTGGGAGGAAAGATCAGATGCCGCCGGCGCATTTGAAAGGGTATATGCATGAGCATGTGCAGCTCACTTAGACTGGTGCTCATAAATGTAATCCTGTTTTCCTTATATCCCCTGGAGAATGCTGCCGAGAATACAATTCACTTCGGCAGTGGATTCAGCCAAGAACAATAAAGATGCAGAGGTCAGGCTTGGGAGGAAGCATAGAACGGATAGGGATGTCATGGAGACGCTGAGGTCTGACAGGTGTCTCATGGGTGCAGTCATGTCACATAGAGCTCTCCCACACTATGTAAACTATGGGGCTCATCATTACAACCAGGTTGTTGTCATATATCTTTAAATAAAGGCAGTCTTATACCTCCTCCTCCACGGAGTACTCATTCATGTTATCTACATTCTATCAAGTCGAGATTAAAAACAAGACAGGCTGCTCAAATCTGTATAATCTTCTGAGTCACTTCTTTAAACTCATTTTAACGTGATTGTGGTATTAATTGTTTTGAACCTTCCTTTTGTGGTGTACTTTTATCTTGCTTTTATATTTTTACCATGCTTTCATTGCTTTTGCTGTCCATTTTTTTTGGTCCTTTGTAAAGTGCTTTGGAACTGTGCTATATAACATATTATTATTATTATTATTATTATTATTATTATTATTACTACGTTGGTTATTAAGTAATAATTAAGGACCTCATAATTACGTTTCCTTTGAACCATGGTATTAGCTTAATACATCCTTTACTTCGGAGTGCAAACATTCCTTCCATGTCCACCGCTATGAATTGCTAGCAAAATGTTAAAATAACTTAAAATTGCATTAGGCCTAAAACATATTTGTTTAATCAGTTGAAATAAACAGTGTTTCTCCAGCTTCATCAACATCACGTCATGGAGAACCGCAACTTATTTATTAGATCTTTGAAACGCTGAGGCACACTGAAGTGATATAAATAACTTCTATTTCAGCGTTGACCTTACTGAGTGATGTCACTTGAGTTTCGAGCTGCAACTTGCTAACCTTTGAGAGTCAGAATCACTTAAGTCATTACTGTGATTATTGAGTTTCACAGCACATACTGACATATGTGGTGTAAGGACAACAGAATTTCATGTGCAATGCAAAGGGACAGTGCAAGTCATATTATAGACAGTAGACGCGTCAACACTGAGTGGACAAAACATCTGGTGAATCCAGATGGAAGCATTGATTCTTTATTGATTTTATCTATTAAATCCACTTCATTCATGAAAGGCAGAGGGAGATGAAGGTGAGGAGACGTTAAAGAGGGGTTTTAGTCCTCTTGACAATCATGGACATGGATGCACCGGACGCGGTGCAACTCAACAGTAGGAAGGGGTTCCTATTTTGGGTTCCTATTTTGTGACTGTAGACGTCCAGCATTGTATAACTATGTGCATTTGAGCAGTGCAGCATACAGTATGGTTGAAGTTGTGAGGGAAGTATAGTGACTACCAATGGTTCAGTGTACTATGAAGAAGTTACTCTGAAGAGGAAGACATGCATGAAATGCATTATGGCTGTTGGTGAGCCTATAAGAGCAGTGATATTGTTAGTGCTACTCTTTATCAAAATTAAGACACATTTCCCATAAACTCTGTTGCTTCCTGTGGCAAAGAGGGTCTTTGCTTCGTCCAAGGTTTTCTTTTTGTCTTTCTTGAAGAGGATCAACATGTTGGAAGTGATTTTTCCATCGGCCTTTATTTCCTTCTACCATCTGCCGTTGCCAGAAACTCTGAAAGCTTTAGCTGTGTTAGCGTTGGAAGAACAGCGCCCTCTTCCTGTTTTGTGCCGTAAAGCAATCCAGCAGATTTCCCACCAAATCCGACCGGGTAGTGGTTGGTAGAGGCTGCCAGTCCTCTCAGTAATGGTCTCATTTCTTTGCGGTAACTACACTATTTAAAAATGAATGTGGTTATGATTTATTGATGTTAAAATGCTACACATAGCCCCTTTACCACCACATGACTGACCACCAAGGCTTATCTGGATGGCTGAGGAGGTTTCAGTACTAAAGTGGACAACGCTACTGTCACACTACATTCATCCCTCAATTTGCACTTAAGCCGAGGAAGTGTCATAAGTCCCCAATGTATACAGGTGGTATTGGTGACATTTTCAACTAATTATCACCTAATCTGTCCTCATAAGGGCACCACTTGATAGGTGAACTTCAAACTTTGAGGGAGATGGCTTTTGAAATGTCACCAGCAATGAAAATAACACAATGGTTTCCAGATAAAGGAAAATACGCTCTGTTTTCCCAGGGGCTCAAAGCAGAGTTTGCTGCACCCACAAATTAAACGGAGTACTACATCACCCTGCTGGCACTGGAGATTCATGCTGACTGTGTACCTTGTGAAACCATTGTGCACATGTACTTTACAAGTCCAATATTTATGTTTTCTCTTGTTGATTTGAGCAATGGGTCCTCATTTCCGTGCCAATCATAGATCTTTCTTGATCTTGTTTTGTTCATCACAAAGATATTCAGCATCTCGACAGTGAGAAATTAGTGCATGTGTCTTTGGAGGCCAGATGTACAGCATGGCGAGGCAGACAGTAATAGATCCAAGAAGAATGAGACAATCCAAATACTGATAACACACTGGCAAGCGGCCTCACTCTGGAGTTATAGAGGAGCTGGCTGGTAATCTACTTCAAAAGTGGCTTGCCCTGGGAAGAGAGACATGCAGAGTTAAAAGCAGGA
>CABFOQ010024489.1:11015-21662 GCA_900660455.1 Gephyroberyx darwinii
TGGTGGACTCTGTGCTGCAGATAAAACCCCGCACTCTAATCCAGCAGCCCACAGTAAAGCCACTCCCTTCGCAAAGGCTCTGCTTTCACATGTTACCGTTGCCACGCAGCCCCACAGTAATTGGGATGGAGAGTCTGGGGTGGGTGGTGATTGTGCTGTTCTGCCGGTGAGAATAATTTGCTGTTTCCACTGTGAACAAGATCAGCATGATGTAATTCGGGGCTCATTCCTCAACAATTTTTGTATGTCTCCCATGATTGCCTTCCTGACTGTAATTACTGCAACAATGATGCAGTATACACACATACAAAGCTGTCACATGTCCTCATACGGACATATACATAGGTGGGTGATGTGAGAACACACTGGTAGAGACAGTACCAGCATTTTTACATGTGTGTGCTGGGACCAATATGTATCTTTTTCCAAAATAGGCTGTCACCAGTGTTACAAGGTTTCTCTTACCCTCAGAATTCAGTATTTAGTTGAGTAGTGACTGAATCCATCTTACACTGCTTTTTTTGCAGCACCAAATGGCTTGTAGTTTTACTGCAGCAACTCCACAAGCTAACATGTCCTCCAGCTAATAAGCAATTTTGTGCTGAGTAATCACTTTGAAACACCTCCAGTGCATCTAAAAGTGCACTTGACAAAACAGGTTTGATGAAAATGCAATGCAAACCCTCTGCGATGTCACTTTTTTCCCCCTGGAAAAGTTGTCTTGTTGTGCATTAATTACAGTAATAGGAGGGCTCCAGAGGCTGTATTATGGCACACATTTCAGATTATCCAATGTGGTGATTTCTGTGGGGTTCAGTACATATAGTGCATTTTCAGATACACTAGAAGCCTGTCATTGACAAATCAAACCAAAACTGTTTCCAAGAATCTCAAAAGTTGAAAAAGATCACAGTCTGTCATGCATAGGTGTACATTTTGGGGCGACCCCCTCAGTATTAGGTAAAAGATGAATTATTCCCCCCAAAATATTTCTGCCTCAAACACATATACTGTATTTTTTACTCACTCTGCATTTTGAAAAGCACAGTTGAGTTTTGCCAAAGCATATTTTGTGATCGGCTTTGATCACAAAATATCACAAATCGGCTTGTCAATCTCCAACAAATTAGACTGTGTGGGGCAGTGTGGGATGTATGTATAGCCTAAATGATGTTTCTTATTTTGATTATTGTTTGCCCTTCAGATCAGGGGATCTTACATTTTCCCCTCACTCTCTCACATACCTGCATTATTTTCTCATGTTAATGTGTATTGGTTGTTTCAATCTTGGCAATGAAGTGAAGGAAAATGAAGATGCATTTAGGCTACTACTACACCTGTAGACTGTCAGTGTGATTTGAGTTCTTGTTTTCAGGTCCATGTACTGTTGGGAGTTACATCAAGAATTACCTACGACCCACTTGTCAAATACAGCACACTGCTGTCCTTGAATGTAAAGATCCTGTATGCAAAAATATGAGGTAAAAAGCAATCATACACATAACATATAGTCACATCTCCTGCAACCGGCTCCCACTGTGGCGAATTAGAGGAATAAATCTCATTCTGTCCTATAAATTGTTAAAGAGCGTCTGCGATGCGGTGAGAGGAGTGCGATTCCCCAGAGCGCGTGGGCCAATCAGATGTTGGGGGTGAAATGCTACCTGACTGGGAAAGTCATGTGTGGCTCAGCGAGGAGGCGACAGACAGGAGGCCCGTTTGATCCCCTGAGTGTCTCCCCTTCCAGCGCTCACTCCTGATTGATGGAAGCTGTCGTGTGATAAACAGATCTATTTTTCTCCCACCGCACCGTATGCTAAGGCTAGACTGTAAGCAAACATGCTGTTGAGTTACCGTGTACCAGCGTCAGCCTTCAGTTGGCCCCCACTCCATGTCAGCCTTGATCTGCTCCCACGTTGGTGGAAACTGGGGCTGTTTTTTTTTTTGTTTTGTCAGTGGAAATGAATGTCAATGCCAGCGCTCTTTTGGCTGGAAGAGGGTGACTAACTGTAAGAGCCATGCTTTCTAATGTGTTCTGCATACATCTTTGCTATGAACAGCACACAGAGGTAAATATTAAATAGGATTGCCTTGGTTTTAAGGGAGACCCTGGATGCTTCTCCGAGAATGGCCATTTATTGAAATACACCTACTTCTTTTGTCCTCATTTGGCTTAAATTGGTGTGTTGGAGCTCTATTAAACGGAGGACAGAAAATGAAGATTTAATAAAGCCAGTGCCAGGGTTTCAGCAGGGCTGAATTCCAGGCCGTTTTTCACCTTCCCTCACTGGTTTATTCATGACAGACTGATGTTTTGCTGTTTTGCTTGCTGTGTACCTTTTTATTAAGGTGTTAATCTCTACAGCGCTGAACAGCAGCATAAAACTTTGTTCTCTTGGTGCATGCCGGGTGCAACACACTTCTGGCTTAGGTCTTCCTTCCATTTACGCCCCGGAAAACTGCTGAAGGATCATTAGGGAAGAAGCACCTATTCCACTCCACACAGGTAGCTTGAATAAAAAGTTCTACTGATTCTGAAGTTTTACAGTCCAGTTGTGTTGATAGTTTTGCAATGAGTATCAAATCCTTAGCTGTTATGTGACCTCTCGCAGTGGAGATAATTGATTGGGAGGATGGGTACACTCCATAATTAACCAGTCTTTCAGATGACACATATTGTTCTCATCTGCCATCAGAGTTTTTCCAGTACCTATACTCATCAGTGTTATTATTAGCCTCACTTCACAGAGACTTAATGTGTGTTTTTATTGATGAGTTAAATGATGCTTTCTGTGTCGGAGATGCGAGTGCTTCTGCTGGAGGTGAAGGTTGACTAAAGGGGAAAAAAAGACAGACAAACAGCAGTTGCCTCAACCACAGACTACTGCATTTGAGTTTAAAGACAAACTGTATTATTTAAAATCCATCATTAATTTGTGATCAGGTTATTTCTTTGGTGCATTTTCATAGATTTGAATATCTCATAGAGTTTGTCTTGTACAACATCTTCAACTACATCTTTTGGAATCCATTTTGGTAAAACGTTACAATACTATATTCCAGTTTATTAACCTGCGTAATAACCTATGGAAAAGTATTGTAAGTACACAGTAATAGCGAGTCGGTGCATAATGAAAACTAAGAAATAATCTACTTTCAAGGATGTAAGAACATGAAGTAACTACAAAGTGTGTAAATGTAATGTAGCAAAATAACTCCTTAAAAAAGTTCCAACACCTCGGTGTTGCTGAGTTATGCGGCAAATGTCTTTGCTGAAATGATGTTATGTTGTGACTTATTGAGTGATGAACTGATAGGTTCATGAGTTCATGTGTATGTAAGTTGTATATATACACTGACACTTAACAATGACCTTGATTCAAGTGATGCAGCCATTAATAATTTGACATAGCATAATTTCAGTAATGGAATCCAGCAGGAACTCTATTTTGCAAGTTCTTATTTTTATATTTTGTATACTTTGTTCTTACATCATGTTGTTACAGCATTGTAATTATGCATTAGAGAGATTAATATTTAGTATGATTATATAGTCATGCTTGAAAGTTTGTGAACCCTACAGGGGGTGGTCATTCATTTAAATATTATAGAGGAATAACCTTATTAAATCTTTCTCTCTATCTAAATCTTTATCTGATTTAAGAAAATCTCAGCGGCTCTTGGTGATATTTTAGAAGAACATCCACTTCTAGTCAGAGTCTCTGTCATGATAAATTATCTCCATTTGTATATTATTTGTCTCAGTGGACAAATCTTGTTGATGTGACTTTCTAACCTTCCCCAGACTGATGTTCTCTCTCTCTCATGGTAACAGCAAACTGACCAGGTTTCTCTCCTGTTTTTATGGGGGTGACACACAAACTCCTCCCCAAAGATCTGACCTTTGATTGGTTAACTTCATACTCAATTATTTACCACATGATTCTACTGACCTACTTCATAGAGCAAGAGAAGGTTCACTTATTTTTGCCCATTCACCAATTCCTTATATATATATATATATATAATTTTACATGTACAGTTTCCTCTAAAAACATATGAAATTGGCAAATATCTATCCATTATCTCAGTTGAGAAAAGGCCCATTTTGATTAAATAAGGATTGCATGGTAAAAACTGAAAATGTCTAAAATTGCACAAGCCCAGAGGGAAAATCTTTTTCTCAGAGTCGTCTTTTCTTCATCACCATATAAAAGAGGAACGAAATAGGGAAGATCTCAATTTTGTATTATTTTGTGATTACCTACATCTCCTAACACCCCTTAGGAGCAGAGGAGACAACAGAGAGAATAAATTCTTGAGACATTGACATAAATGTGAAGATGCTAACATATGACATATATAATGGTAATCAGCTCCTACTGTATGGCTGCTGCCCCCATGGCTTCAGTAGGAAAATGCAGCAGGATATGAAAACTGTGTGAAAAAGAATCCAAATCGTAGGATTCATAAAACATCATATTGAGTTTTCTTTGAGATCTTTCTCTAATCCCATGATCTCATGCACGAAGACATACTCAGAGTTAAATGACAATTATTTCAGATCATCTGGAGATCTCTTGTTTTGAGCATCAGACTGAGAAAAACATGAGCTTATATGTGGTTGTTTCTCTTGAGTTGTGTCTAGGAGAAATAAACGGTATAAATATGAGATCTCTTCTTGGATTTTGCTTTCCTATGGGTGGGGTTCCCACAATTTCAATCATGACTGTATCTAGCCTAGTTGTCAATTTAATACATGTTAAATCCCATGTTGTGGTTGGTAGGAGGTCAACCATCTTGTTTCTGTTTGGATTATGGTTTGAACCTTGAAATATCATTATAATGAAAGATAATGACACGTCTTTTCAATGTTCACATCGTGCCTCTGTTGAAATGATTAACAGCTTGAAATAACCTGGACTTTAATTAACAAGATCTGCTTGATAGAGACTGTACACAAACATCTTGATTAAAATCATTTCATCTAGCATATGGGGAAAAGAGGGAAAGAGACACGTCACTGAGACTGTCACGTTACTATTGAAACAGTAGCATGAAATATTTTACTGATTACTGCTACACAAGATAACATGTAAACATGCAGACCCACATTTTCAGCCCTGCTCCTTGTTACAGTATATAGTATGCACAGTACAGCATGCACTGGGCATAATTTACAGCTGTTCCTACCGGTACTAGTAGTTCTAATTTTCTTGCTTTTGAGATAACACTAGTGACCCACTATCACTCAACATAGTGTATGCTAAAGTGTTAGCATAGAGCCTACTATCATTCAGCATAATGTATGCTAAATTGTTAGCACAGAGCCTACTATCACTCAACATCGTGTATGCTAGCAAGTGTTAGCATGGAGCACCAGAGCCAATGATCTACCGGGGATACATGGATGATTTTGCCATCTGTATTCTCATCACTTCCAATCTCCCAAAAACGTATTTGTTGGTACTTTGTAGCATCTTGTGTTATGAGTTATTTACAGATGATATTTTTTGTATAATAACACACTGGTTATGAATCCCCATGTAACGTTAACCCTATGCTAGCCTGCTCTCAGCTGGCTCCAATGAAAACCACTGACCATATCCAGCCATACCCACACAATTACAGTAAAACATCACCCCTCCTGCACTGCTCATCTTCTGCTATGGCTCCCACAATGCCTGCACACTTATCTGGATCATTTAATCTCACATCTCCAAAAGACCTTGTTGATTAGATGCTTGATTATCATCATCCTGGAGTGGCCCATGGAGGTTTTGATAGCAGCCAGGTTAGAGTCCACACCACCATCCACCCATAGCACCGTTTGTTGTATTGTGCATGTGTGCTTCAGTGATTACAGGACATGACCAGTGAAAGGCCATTTGAGGGTATCTGCGGCAATTATTACTTTGCAGTTAGAGTTGCTTAACACTCTTCAAACAGAATGCCAGGATTGCAGTGCCAGCGCAGATAAGATGAAGAGGAGATCAAAATCCTCTCCATTTGCCTTATCAGAGAGCTACTGGGTGCTGGAATGACTGTAAGTAGTTGTGTGTTGAAGGCTGACCCTTAGATAGCTAAACCTTTTTTCATGCAGCCCCTGTACTTGTGAGATTGTAAGAAAGAACACATTTGCTTCTGTCAATGTCCTATATAAAAATACATGCAAGATGTCATTTTGTAATGGGCTATTGAAAAAAATGATTTGAATTTTAACAGTGTTAAAGCTACATATTCTAGACATCACACCGACTTTTACGGGCCGCATAGAGTCAGGGTTCAATGAGCAGTGGCAGTGCATTTAACATATTCCTGTAGTGTTTGTACCTTGTTTCTCCGGTGCTGCCACCTCGTCAGGAAGCCACTGATCTCTGTGTTGTTGTTTTGTTGGAGGGGGGGGGACCAGGCTCGGCCCCCTGCTGCTCCCAACGCAGCTGTAATTATTCTGTTGTTTGAGGAGAATTTGACCTGACATTTTGTATTCCCTTTGCAAGCCAGGGAGATTGGAACAAAAGCAAGCATTATGGCTTACCATGTGGCACACTTATTGCTTTGGATGTATATGTCTTGGTTTTTAGAGAGCACTATTGCACTCTTTGATCATTGTTCAGTAGTGTTAACCCACAATATATTTTCTGTGCTTTTATTCAGCCATGTGCAATCATGCAGTGCAAATGCTGGCTAAATTAGTGTTATGGGGTACGCAGAGCTAAATCAACTTGGTGCATGCAATTCCTGTACATGAGCAATCATAATTATTTTTATTTTTTAAATTAGTTTTTATTTTATACAGTCTGTACATGTCACCACAGTGTCCATGCTTAAAGTGAAATACCACTGTCACTGTTACTCCAAGTTTACTCCAATATTGTATTGAACAAATATAATAGGATACATTAAAATATGCTGCAGGCATGCACGCACACATAAACGTATCATAAGTTGTGCTACAATGGCCTAAGGCGTGTGTCCACCAGGCTTCTTTTTCTGGCAGAAAAGCAGTGGGAGGGTTTGGGAATTAAGCGCTGTGTTGATGTGCAGAAAATGGTGCCAGTTTGTATCTATGACAAATTCACCTATCAGTCTAACGACCACTGACAAGAAGAAGTGCTTTTCTGAACATGAAGCGTCTGTTGTAGCTGAACAAAACAATGCTCTGAAAAAAAGATGCTGGGTGGAGCGCTTTTTCCAGACATGGTCAAAACAAGTGGACTTGAGGAGTTCTGTTACATTTGCGTTTTGAGAGCAGAGCCTTGAACACAGCAAAATGTCTCTCTCATAATTAATTCATTAGAGGACCAACCGGTCTGTGAGTATAATGTGACAAGCTGGGACAAGGACAGAGCCTAGGAGCCTGTGTCCTGCCCTGTACTGTGTTGCTGTGATTTATACAGGATAGGACATGGAATGATTTCACCCCTTTTGGAGAATTATCCTTAGATAAATAATCAAGTAATTACATAATGTGCTCCATCTTAAAGGTCCCACATTATTCAGTTTTTCTAAAAAAAAATTCAAATATACTATGGCTCAGGATAAGAATATTGTTCTTCCTGATGTTTTGCTAATAAATATAGATTAATTCAATCAGTTAAATTGAATGAATTCAAAGACTAAGTCCTCACAAGCAGAACCGTCACAATACTGGACCCTGATTGACCAACAACAGCAGGTCCTCTAATTCAAATGAGGTAAACCTGCTGAATGGAGGCTTTCCAGTTCAAATGCTGCAAACTGGCCTGGTTGGATGGATTTCACTAATTCTTGTGAGTGGATCAAATCAACTCTAAGTCTAGTTGTGATGCGTTTACTAGAGTGGTGGCCTGTAAAGAAGGATAGATTATTGAAAATGCAATGACTTCAAATTTAACCACTCAAAACAAAATCTAATTTTAATAATAGACATTAAATATCTTTGATCATATATGGTTATCAATAGAGGCACATTTTAATTCCTATAATAGGGCCGCTTTAACTTGTTTCAATTGTAAATAAACAGCCAATTTATAATGTTGAGGCAACATAGTGTGAAACTGTCACTGAGATTTACACCTAGGCCTCCCAGATAGAGCTTCATTGGCATTACCACTTCACAATGTTGCCACTTGACTACACAGTGATTATGCACTTGTTCTTACTATAAATTCCAGTCTGTGACAATGCCCATTATTGGATTAATTAATCTTAATTAATCTATGAACAATTCTGCTAAATTAAAAGCCATTGCAATCCAGACTCTCAATTGGTCCATTGTTCTGTCAGGCCGCATTTAATTTTGAGAGGTTGGCTGTGGATGTCGAGGCTACAGACTGGGCTACATTTACAACCTTGGAATAACTTTATAAAGCTGCATTTTTTCCAAACATATAAATAATGGTGCCAATCAAATAGAAGTTTCCTTGTGCTAAATACATACAAAGACATGACATGACACGACATGAAGCAGAAGAAGATATAACAGATAGGCTGCAATGTTTTGCCATTTTGCAGTCTGTGTGTGGTGAAATATTTCTTCAACACCAATATGTTAGATGTGTTAAGACAATTAAAAATAGTGCTGTATTGTGATAATGAAGGGGCTTGAGAAAATGATGCATTTATAATTTAAACATAATACCTGTTGGAGATGAAAACTTTGGAATTTAATTATTGCAATATTATCATAATCTAACTATAATCATCCTTGTGTTAAACATTTGGAATATTGGATTCATTTAACTGATTACAAGTGTTTGGCTTCACCTATAGTCTGACTGAATGACTGTGAGGAGTGTTGGTCTGATTGGAAGTAGAAGTTAGGGTACAAAAATAAAATGTTTATCCTACTGTAATTAGTGAAAGTGAAACTGCCTTTATTTTGCTGCCTTTGTGCACTAAAACCCGTTATAGTCTACTTAGTTCTAGTCGAACCATGTAGGTGCAAATTCATCAAGTACAGCATCATCTCAGAAGCAGTTATTCCTCTATTCCCCATTCAGCCAGCGCAGCAACAACACAACCACCACAGTGAGAGAAAATGTGAAGCTAACATAAATGTAACCATACTTCTCATGATCATGCTTGCAGGGAGCAATGCAGCCTGCACTAAAACCACAGATGTGGAAAAAAATTAAAAGTACTGCAGAACGCTGCACAGAAAGCATCCCTAGTTCCCCAACTCTGAATAAATATTCTTGTATATCCATCACCTGACATGTTTGGAGGGAAATCTCTCTCCTTACTAAGCTGAGCAGACTCCCTCCTTTTCCACATGTTCATGTTTCAGAGTAAAAGCCCTGCGGCTGTGATGTGTTGCAGTGGTTTGAAGCAAAGCTGTTCAAGTGTGTATGATATGCAACATCAAACCAACCTTACACAGATGGCAAAGTTGCACTATGATCTCCTGTCAGGCTTTCTTGTGGCGTGGTGAAAGTGATCACAGGGTGAGGAGCTTTAGGCTTGGTCCCCCTACACCATTACATGACAAAACATGTTTTTTCATGTCTCGCAACATCTGAAGAAAGGAAAGTCACAGCTGTTAGTGGCCATTCGGTTGTTGGAAACTGGGAACGAGAGACCAAAGGAAGGAATGTTTGTTCACGGCAAGATAAGATGAAAACACACCATAACACACACACACACAAATACAAAGACACATGGAAGGTTGTGTACACCTCGATTTTCAAATGATGAAAAGTTGAGGCACATCTTCATCTAAGCGCCATGTTTCAATTGCCAGTTGTCATGGTTTTTGTGGTATAGCAGTTCATGGCCGTAACCCTCCTTATATATGCTACCAGTGGCGGGCCGTGCATTTCACACCTAGGCCTTCAGTGATGTCCTACTTAGTCCGACTTCAATAAATACCTCTCATAATACCATCATTTATGACACCACATGACCACGGCTGGAGAAATAGTATACAGAAACACACTTACGCACTACTGGGCATTGCATCACCTCAATTGTGTACAAAACGGGCTATTTTCCAGCGCATTTAAAAATCAATAAACCCGCATCAGCAATTAAAACATATCTCTACGTGGTACTATCAAAACTAAAAAATAAAAGGGTATTTAAAATTATCTGTCCAAAAAGTTTTAATAAATAAAATGTTTACACTCACCAAAACGGCTGTCCTCCAAAACACTTATTTCAACACAAAATCCATTCTCCTTTCTTTCCTCAAGAAGACCTCAATGACTTGGTTGTACAGTTTATCTGTGCGTTTCAGTTCCAACAATAAATCCCTTTCTATCGACATGGAGGCCAATGCTGAAAGACGCGTCTGTCCAGTCGTGTTTCTTGCATATGTTTTAATTCGCTTTAAGGCCGAGAATGACCGCTCAACAGAAGCAGTGGACACAGGGATTGTCACAGCCAAACAAGCCAGTGCATAAAGCTGTCCCATACTCTCACTCAGTTCTTTGTTCCTAAGAAAATCAAGGAGATCCCTGGACTTTTCCCTTCAAAATCAGTCATGGCATACATTACAGTCATTCTTCTTCTTGTTGTTGTTTTACGGCGGTAAGTGAGTATCAATCACAGGACGCGTACATGTCACGTTCAACGTGAGGCCAGCTAGAAGGCCTACTGTCAACAACTCGTGATCTGATTGGCTATCGCAACTGTCTATCAACTGTATGTGCCCGTTCACTTACA
>CABFOQ010024490.1:11636-24747 GCA_900660455.1 Gephyroberyx darwinii
CACACATGCTCACACACACACACACACACACACACACACATGCATGTCTGATCTGTGCCCAGACAGGCATATTTATGCTAGACAGAGTGGCTGCACTTTAAGTGTCTCTTGGCACCGTCACTAATAATACCTGCCCTGCTCCAGGTGGCTTGGCATATAACTGCACACATACACACACACACACACACACACAGCACAGCGAAGGAGCATAAATCACACTGATGCTGCTGCCAAAGGATGAGAGGGAAAGCAACGGTTGGTCATTTACAACGTATTAACACTCAGATCACAGCCAGGGGATCAGTTATAAGTGCCCTTGAGCAAGGCACAAAATCTCCACGCCTCTGCAGCAGGACCTACTCTACAAATGATCAAATTGTCAGGTAGTACTGAATATGAGTCAATGCACTGCAATATGAAAACATATATCACTGTTGTTGTCATATGAAAACCTCAAATTGTACTACGTTTCAGCTTATGAAACCCTTTCAAACCCACTGCTTATACTCCTACATGCACAGTCATTAGTTTTCTGAAATCTGGAAAAGGTGACAGTTTGGAGATACAAGGTTTTTCCAATATTGTACTGCAACTATGTTTACTGTATGAAATAATAAATGCATGGATTTTACACCTGAGATAGCACACTAAACTAAAATGGTCATTGTCCCGCCCACACGTAGAAACCTGTGATAATATAAAAATGATAATATTAATTTTATTGGCCTTTATTCCAAGATGCAACACCCCAAAGAGACACACACACACTCTCACACACACTATGCAGTTCTACAGGTAGGTGAGAGCTCAAGCAGCGTTGGGCACCACAGATGTGCTGTCAGACACTACAGACAGTACTGGTCCACGTGCAGAAACATAACATCCTTGCAGCTCCAGGGGCCAAAACAGCAATCTTTCAAATACTTTTCAGTGACATTTTCTCTTTTCTGTAATTGAAGGGTTGTGAGATATTTTCTACAGGTGAGAGAAAATTGTAATTGTTAATTACAGAATAAAAGGCAAAAATGAATTCAAAGCTATTGTGCAGAAGATGTGATATTAGATTAAATTAATTAAATAATTGCAGCAAATAAATAAATAAATGTCGTCTCACCAGTGACACATTTATAGATGTGCAAGTGTGCGCTGCTGGCTTCACATTATCAACAGGTGACTAAGCCAGTATGAGGTGACTGTAATTGCTAGACAGACATGATTAATGAGCAGTTTTATTGCCCAGTGACCAAATAACAGAAAACGTAACCACAGTGTGTGAATACTAAATAATGATAATAATAACTATGTAGTATTATATTTAACATGATCATAATCTCCTCTCTTCTTCCTAACATATCTCTGACACAAAGGAGAATTCTTGTATGTTTCTTCCTATTGGCATTTACTCACAAAGATGGTGAGTCTCTACGTCATCAGACCCGATGTTAACCCCTCCCCCCTAGCATATACAGTTCGACATCCTGATATACAGCAGGACAGATAAACTAACACGACCTTTTCTCGGGCTCTGAAAAAGTTAACCATAAGTTGATCGATGTACATGCCCAACTCCTGTTTGAGATGAAACTGTTGATGCCGGTGAAAGAAAAGTTCCCTCCTTTCGATATTGGATTCAAATTCGGATATAGGAAACTCTCAACACAACGCTCACTCCTTTTCTACCGAGGCATTTAGAGGACCGGTTTGGAGCGTTTCGACAGCAAAAGAACCGGCTCTCGGCCAGGAAATCTGGTTCCAGAGAGGCACCAACACTTTGCTGGTCTAGAACCAAGAACCACTTACGTCAGGAGCTGGGGGCAGGATTATCGTGATCAACCAAGACCATAAATTTGTGACCGTCATTTTTAAAAAAACAGAGCTTCAGATAGATAGACAGACAGAAACTTTATTTATCCCGAGGGAAATTGCAAAAAATGGACATGAAATCGAAACAGCAGCGGTCCGTGGAGGAGACAAACTGTCTCCTGGCACTGTGGTCCTCGACAGAAATTCAAACTAAACCCGAGGGTGTTTCAAGAACAAATCCAGTCTTGGAACAAATCCAGCGTGAGATGTTACCCCCCTTCCGCCAAGAGGGAACGGATATGTTGGATACGACCTTGTTCTTATGGCCCGGCAGCTGGACACTCTTCTCTACCCAGTAGTACCTCTTGACCCAGGCTGACAAGACACAACAACACACTCTCTAAATATATTTTAAAATGCTTCATGCCGATATGCATTCATACAAATCAAAACAAATAAATCCTTTACAAACAAATAAACAGTAACATTAATCATGGTTTCTCACTCTAGTGCAGTCCGTTTTTTTCATTTCTAGAGTTGCTTGCACAATCTTGCACTACTTATGTGTGCACATATTTTTATACACTTGTGTGCACCACCTTACCCTCAGGAACTAACTGCATGCTCCACAAGACTCTGAACGTGTTCCACATGTTCCCATCCTACTCTGTTTCTGATTGCACTGCTGGGATCTCACCTACGGCTGCAACCTACTGTATGTCTTGGTGAAAACTGCAGCGGAAAAAAGTGATGAGAACTTGAGAACTTCCTAATTATCAGTGTGATTTGACCATCACACACACACACACACACATACACACACACACTTGGAATAACACTGGGGAACCTATGCAGGGTTAAAGTCTCAGTTCACCATTTAATTGCTTGCATTCAGTCTACCATTTAATTGCCTTTACGGGTCGATAGTCTGTATAGTGCCTGTAGTATAATTGACATTACCCATATGCATGCAGTTCTGCTCCACTTGTTGCCTTGCCTTGTTATATTTGTGTGTGTGTGTGTGTGTGTGTGTGTGTGTGTGTGTTGTAATGGGGCAGTAGGGGGAGCATGGGGTTACAATATTCATTTTCAGCTCAAATAAACCTGGGAAATGAAAACAAGCCCCTCGCACCTCTGAGTCTATACGTCATAGACACACACACACACACACACACACACACACACACACACACACACACGGTCTATATGTCGTGTTTGTGTGCTCCATTTATTTTTAGACCAGCAGCAGGATATTGGGTTTCATTAAGTCTCTCCCTCTCTCAGTCCCATGGGCAAGGTGGTGGTGGTGTTGGTGTGGTTTCCTGCTTGTGTGACGTGAGCCAGTTCTCCTCACTGGTAGAAAGGCCTCTTTGTGTCTGGCCATCTCTGCCTTTCCCCCTTTCCACCGCTGACAATTATTTTCCTCTCCAACCCTCAGCTGACAATTCGGTGTGTTCATCATTCTTCATATTGCTGTTTGAGAAAGAAAGAAAGAAAGAAAGAAAGAAAGAAAGAAAAAAAAGAAAGAAAGAAAGAGCAACAACTGTAATATTAGATTTCAGCAGCTGCATCTCAATGTTTTGACTTCTGTCTCGCTGCTTCAAAACTGTGGGGAAAAGTTGAAGGTGAAGATTCAGCGTGGCCAAGGCTGGAAGGGTTCAGCGTGGCCAAGGCTGGAAGGGTCCCGACAGAGTTTGGATCGAGGCTTCTTTTCATCATCGTATGGCTTTATATGCCTCATCCTGCCAGGGGACCAAAAATTATATAATTATTTTTGTTATTTTTATTCCAAGGTCATCGAGGCGTAGATCACATCTCCACAAGGCAAGGACAGCATGCTGCATGTAACACCCGCATTTAAGTCAGCCAGTATATACTATATCCTACAACCTTCCAAGCGAAGAATTCTTCTGGCTGAGTCCAGTTGCTCCATTACACATTACTGGCCTCATCTCATGGGGCCCCCAAATCATCTGATGTGGTTTTGGGGGCCAGAACAGAAGCGGTGGTGTCAACAGTCATACTATAGTGTTTCTGTCTTTTGCAGTATGAGTGAGGAATGAGATATTTTTCTGTCTTCACAAACACACACCCACACAGACACACAATGCACATGCACAGCATTTTTCCCCCTCCAAACATACACCATCGCCAAGAAAAACTGCCACAGATCATTAGCCTTCACTGCCTCAGACATTTTTTTTGCCTATTTCTCACAGTGATTTGTTGCTTTACAACTTGTGTGTCAAGTGTGTGTCCCACAACTGTCTCTGGCTCTCTGTCTCCCTCTACAGGCAGAACAGTACAACCGCCGGAGGGTTCCTAGGAGATGCAAGTGATTCATTGAGTTCATGTGAATTAGTATCTCCACCTGCTGTTCAAATCTTCTTCATCGTGAAGTTATCAGGCAGCCATTGTGCTCTGATTCACCACTCCATTCTTATCACATGTGATAGGGCTGAGGAGGTCAAGGGTCGAGATGTGATCCCATTCAAGCGTGCACTTTTGATTAGCTCAACAAAAGTGCAGGAAGCCACAGGACTAAAGATCAGTGACTCCTGTTACACCTGCAGCTTTCCAGAATCCCACTGTGAAATGGGATTTGTCGTGCTTCGCTATGATACAGCTCATGAGTTCGAGGGATTATTACTGATTTTGGTTATAGCCAGTAACAAACAGCTGGCAGTTAAATGTCTCGCAACCTGTCACATTTGATCTTGCTGTTGTTGCTGTTGTTGTTTGAGAAGGAGAGAAAGAGAGAGAGGGAGAGAGGGAAGGAAATAAAGAAGGTGTGGTAATGGCGAGGCGATAATAGGTGTGCAGAAGTGCCTCTTCGCTCTACCTGGAGCCACTATATAATGTCCCCATCTCAGGCACATGGACCACTGGACATGATAAAGAAAATGATGAAAATTATGTATCATTCACTGAGTAATGGCTAAAAGTATTCTTGAGATGACACGCTTTAACTGCTTTGCACAAACACCAAGAGACACCAAGAGAAAAAGTTTTTGGTCCTGGTGTTTTTTTTGCTTAACAGGCATTTTCCATCTTCCATCCTTCTACAAAGCTTCACTGACAATATTAACACTGTCAGTAGAAACAAGAGTTAGAGCAACAATTTTGTTTACTCATTTACTCTCTCTCTCTCTCTCTCTCTCTCTCTCTCTCTCTCTCTCTCTCTCTCTGGCTCACCCACCCACTCACCCTCCCATCTGTCTGAACCTATGTTGTCCAGTTCACACCATGAGGAAAGTAATGGCTGCAACAGCATGACATAAATTTTTTTATACTTCATCACAATCCCAGTTTTCTCTCGGGATAAGGCCTGTCAAGTGATGAAGCTTTAAACAGGATGGTAAAAAACAGCCCACTCTGCCTGATGGAAATTGGGTCCTCTATAGGCCATTTATTCACACACGCTGTTGTTACATTTCCCTTATCTGTGGCTTAATTTCCTTTGGGAGCCGCAGGTTCATGCAGGTGAGACTATTAATCAAGTAGAACAGTTTATCTTCCATTGAGAGTTAACCGAACAGGTTTATGATATCTGAGGTGTTTTTGGAGGCATTTCCCAACTGACAGGTGGAAGTTTCTAATACTATGTTATACTACTGACATACTCTAAAGATCTCCAATCATTCTAATTGTAATTGTTTCTAAATGATTCATAATAGAACACAACCATCTTTTCTGTTTATTGACAAGTACAGAATATAATGTTGTTCATGCAAACCAACAGACACTCATATTGATAAAATAAGTGATATTTAAAAGGGAAATGTTTTGTTAATTTTTATTGCATTACATAGAGCAACTTTATTTATTTTCTTCTGCTTACCTAAATAACTAGTGCCAAGGAAACGGAGAGGGACATGTTGCTGTAACAACAGGCAAAATATTTCTGTTGAAACGAAGCCCAGAGAAACAGGAAAGCTGTTATTTGTATGTCAGAAATAAAAACAATCCAGAAAGAATGTGTGAGCAGGTAAAAGGGGGGCAGCTGGGATGTTGATGAATGATTATCAGGTGTTCTTGTCAGCTAGGAGGGGTTGAGTCTCATTCTGCAACATGGAGGGCAATGTTTCCCCCCCAAAAAAACCTTTTACTAATATTGTGATATTGTATTACAGGGAAACCTTGTATCTAAAAATACTATTTTTTTTCCTGCAAATAACATAAGCAGGGGCCTCACACAGCATATAAAGGACAATGTCAAACAAATACTGGTAGAAAAAAAAAGTAAAGTTACAATACAGCAGCAAAAACAAAGTCAATAAAATAAAGGTTTTCTTAGTGCCAACATAAGACAAACCAATACACTGTTTGTTGCCCATACATATGAAACTTTAGAGACCTACAGAATGTAGTGTGATGTCAATTACCAGACCAAGAAACAATATATTTTGATTGTATTCTGATAACAGAAAGATTATTTTTAATCTGGGATAGGAGGAAGGGAGGAAGAATGACCTCATCTCAAAGCATCATTTGTCTACTGATGTTGGAGTTTCACTTCAGGTAAGAAAGGTGAGTAGTCCATAGGTAAACACTGTAAGTATTAGTTTGCTAGTACTAGTAGCTTGCTTGCTGTGTTTTGCCCCCAGAGCAGTTGCATGTTCAGTTCTTTGGACGAAGGCAGCGGTCCCCAGTCCCCATGCCACGCTATTGATCTGTTCCCGAGAATAAAAATGTTTTAAAATATGTCTATTCATAGGATTACTGGACTAAAGAAGCTACAACTGTCGACTACAATCAGTACCTGCTCCTACAGTATCCTGCAGCCATCATTTTACTTGTGTCTTAAACCTGTTCAGGGAATCAAACCACCCACGTTCTGCTGACTTGTTGCTCTTTGCAGCAGATCAAACTGAATGTATTTTACATGGATTTCCCAGAGCTAGTGTTGACTCATTCTGAGACGGAGAACAGTTTTGACTCAACTTCATGGTACACGGTGTAGGCAGATCTTCTGTTCTGGTATAGTGAGTCATGGTTGTGTCTGTTACATGGGGAAAATTCACAGTTTTTTCAAAGGCTTTCTATTAGGTTGCTTTATTTTTGTGAGGGTGCTAACAATGCATGGCAAGAGCACAAAGGAAAAATGTTTCACACTCTTCTCTCAGTGTGACATTTATTTTATCACTGACATTTGAGGAAAGAAGCGTTTCTTTATATTCTGCAGATAGTTCTGCAATGAACATGATGGTCAAATGAATGTGGTGGAACTGACTAGGACTTCTGCAGCATTTTTAAGAATTTTTAGAAGGGTTAGGTCATTCGGCTTCACTCGTCTTAGGTAGAAAACTCTCTTCAAGAAGTACTCATGTCATCCTCTCCCCTATAGCCACTGGCTTGATGGGATGCTCTATCCTGACTACCATTGACCCCAACAATGATTGCAAGCGTTCACCAAGCATCATTTCTGAGACGATTATTCCTGTAGTCTTTTAAGTAAAAGTTGAGAGAGATTTGGGAAGCTTTGAATGGCTCTGGATCTAGTACAGCAGACAATTCTTTATTGTTATGTTATAAAGTAGAATCAATTTAGTATATTACATTATTATATTTACACAAAACTCCAGTGTCCCTAGAATCATCAAGTAGTAACCATACCATTCTGTGCTAAAATGTAAAAGCTTTTTCCAGACAATTTATGGAGCAATCAATTCAATGGAGCAAAAGTAAAGCATTAGTTCAGCAAGTATGCACTAAAAGCAACACTTGAGTTGAAAAGGTTGAAATTATCCATTTACATTAATTACTTCTAATCTCTCTGTTCACAGCCGTTAGAGTAAAAAACAATCTTACTGCTGAGATGGTTTTACAAATACCTGAGAAATTATCAAATCATTACTGCTGGTCGAGTCACTCAGATTTCCCTCGTCACCAGCTGCCATTCTTTATCAATAAGTCTAATGCTAATTATGTACAAGGTCATGATGGAAAAGTTTTCCACTTGTTGATTGTTTGAGGTCTCAACTTTGAAGTCAAATGGAAACAATAAACAACACATATAACACATTAACAATGCCAGAATAGCCATAGGTACAGTATGATACTTGAAACATGTAAAGCATTATTGATAATATCAGTCCTATTGGATGTGGAATATTGCTCCATATGGAGCAAGTAATGTAAGCATATGGAAACATCACAAGTACATAAAACAAGTCCAAAGTCTAAATAAGACACACTATGATTCACAGGAGTCGTCTGATTCAGTAAAAATTGCAATGTACTTCATGCCATGTCATCAGTCCCCTAGACAGAGTTTTAACTGGCTGTGACCCTGAGTGAGTCACATTTACTGTTGTCGGCTGGCTCAACAATGATACTGGTGGATGGTGGCCTAGCCACTTCCTTCCATAAGAGGACAACTCAAAATAATTTTAATGAAAAGAAAGCCAAGGCACTTTTCAATGTGCAAAAAGCCTTGGTTGCCTTCAGATACATGCTTAACCAAAGCCGTCTTCATTAGGGGTATCTCCTGGATACCGAACATAGTGTATGGTAGGCATAGCTAAAGTAACCTTTGTGCATAAAAGTGCCCCACCTTTGTTTCTAAAATCAAGATTCTGTCCATGAGCGCCTTGAGAAAGCAATTTAAAGGTAATTATGGCAGTATCTACTAATTCAGTATCTACTAATTCACTAATTCAATTAAAATGAGAATTACATTAGCAGATTTTCTATGGGCTGTAATTCTAAATGCATCTGTGTGGGATGCAGAGAAAAGGCCAGTGGGGACCTTATAAGGGGTCTAACGATTCAAATACAGCAGTACTTTGTATTCCCAGTGCCAGACAGCTGCTTCCTGGGTAAGTTTTCCTTCCTAATATACCCCCGCAGTGCGTGGGCCATGGGTGACCTCTACCATTTGGAATTTAGTCTGACAAGATCATATAAGGGCATTCATGGTAAGGTTTCTCAGTGAAGATGTGGCAACTGATTCCAACCAGCAACACCTGGATATAGCAGGTAAATGTGTGTGTGTGTGGGTGGGTGGTGTTTGTATATGGAACACAAAAGAAAAGTAAACACTCTCTATGCTTCACTGCTCGTAACCCCTATTTCAGCCAGCTCCCACATAACACATTTGACAGCACAGAAACACCCATTCAACTGAAACTCAGCTTTGCATGATTGGATTTTCACTAAACAGAAAACTACACCTTTAACCTTATTTTAGCCCCAACTTGCTGTTTCATTGCTGGTAGCAAAACAATCATGAATTCTTGCGTCTATTCCCATTTAAGACATTTAAGACAGAGAGCAGAGAGGTTTATGCACATCCAAATTGCCATTGCAAGATTGCAAGATATGGATGAAAACATCACTTAACAGCAGAAAACATCTGTGCTCCGCTTCTTCTGAAGAAACAGCAACTAATCACACCTTGTCTCTTCACAGCTTTAAGAAATGGCCCGGGGGCTCAATTTGCTAAGGAGCATACCATGTACCTGCAACGCTCTGGGTTTGAATCTGCGTGGGACGTTTCTCACATGTCAAAATAAATGGCACAATAATAATAAATACATCAATAGGCATCCAATGTACAGCTATAGAGTTTCAAATGTACATATTCAATCTTTTCTAAATAACATCATTATATTTTCATATGTCTGTCATATGTCTACAGCTGTCCAAAGACTTTATCAACTACAAGATTACAAGGATCAGGAAAGCTGCCTTGAGCTTACAGACCAAATTGTTTTTGTGTCGTCAGAGCTCTGTGACTGTCTGTTATTTGGATGTGGTTCTTGGCAGGGCCAGTATTGTGGCTGCCAAACATTGTATCCTATTCAAACAGCCAGACCCACCTCAGCAATCGGTCTATGAAGTCTTTCAGACACATGGCTGGTATAGTTCTCATTGTTGTTTTTTTTGTTTTCTTCTTGTATTGCTCTGAATACAAATACCATTAAGCAAATAGTCTCATTCTCCCAATAGCCAGTTGTCAAATTCAATTCACACCATTGTTGTTGTTGCCGCCTTCCTCTGCAGCAACAAACTTGATCTCAGCATTAGCGGTCCTCGAAGCCATGCTGCCATCTCTGACCTTGTGTTTGAACAGAAAGGGGAAGGTTTTCTTGAAGGTCTTTCGGAAGCTGGCTCCCATGAAACCGTAGACTATGGGGTTGACAGAGGAGTTGGTGTAGGACATGCAGTTGGCCCACGTCTTGATCTTGTAGGTGGCATAGTTGGGCCGATAGTTTGGATAGAAGGATTGGAAGAGGATGAAGAACTGGATGGGACCCCAGCAGACAGTGAAGAGGAGGACGATCACTACCACCATCTTGGAGACCTTGCTCCTGATACTGATTGTTCTCTCAGACAACAGGTTGACCTTATTCAGAGAAGAGATGAGACGAGACGAGACGAGAAGAGGGAAATGGTCAGTTCTGTTGTGTTACTAAGTTGATAATTAGCAGTTACTAAAAGTAAAGTAAAGTAAAGTAAAGTAAAACTTGTCCATACCTGGTAGTTGTTATCTACAGGCTCTACTGTTGGCTGACCCACCCTCTTCACCATGAGGGTGTAGCAGAAGGAGATAGTGAGGACAGGCAGCAGGTAGGCAGCTATAAACTGGTAGAGGATGAAGGCCCTCTCGTGGGTCTTCGAGGGGAACCTCTCCATGCAATACTGCCTTGGGCCATACCAGTAGCCCTCCTCAATACGCTGGTACATGAAAATAGGAATGGACAGGATGAAGGAGCCTAGGTAGGACATTGACTGAGTTAGTTGAAGCAGGCTAGAACAATAGCAATTGTTTTGTGTAAGTACTATGGTACTACCTATCCTACTTTTTTTTTTACATTAAAAAAATAATTTCTAATTGAATGTATCAATTTATTATGTATAATAAAATTAAATGTTTTAATAACTTCATCATCATCACAGCATTTCATATTTTTCATGAAATACACTATATTGAAAGAAATCATCAACAAATCATGTATAATTTTGATATAGTATTTCCATTTTATGGACAGATAATACTAGATATTCTTCTCTTCTCTCTCATCTTCTCTGAAATATGAAAATGAAATGCCAAGAATATAACTTTCAAAAAGCAAACACCTATCCAAATGCAGATGCTGACAATCATGGCCACTCTTGGGGTGCGGTGGCGGAGGGATTTGAGAGGGTAGATGGTGACGTAACAGCGGTCTCCACTCATAGCGGTCAGAGTGATGCAGGTGGCTTGTACTGTCACCTACGATTGACAGGGGAACATATTATACTCATACATACATACTCATATGTTCACAAACATATGCAATGGTGATTTTGCACTACACTTTCCAGAGATCACTTGGCAATCAAATTGTGGCAGGGGGGCGTGGTTATGCCAGCAGCTGTGGGCGGAGAGAAGGGGCAGGGGCTCAGCGGGGAGGTAGACGTACCTGTGAGTGGTTTTGCTGATTGTACGGCAATAACGTGTGCTTAAATCCCTCACAGTGAAGCTGGGTCCAGATCCGACACAGGAGAGACAGCGTCCGCGCTACGCCTGAAAAGGCTGTGCCAGAGTGGCTGGAAAATATGTCTTTTTATGTTTGTACAAACCTGACCGTGATGACAGTGTGATGACTTATCTTGTCTTAGCTCTAGTTTATTAGATTTACTTATTTTGTCCTAGCTCTTGTTTATTTGATTTACTTATTTGTCTGACTTGCTTACTTAAAAGTAGGTAGCTAATGTTACTGGACTTTTACCTTAGCACTGGTTATGCTCTTAAATGCTTGTTTAGTAAGGAAATGACCGATGATTTCTGGTGACTAGTAGTTCTCTTACCGACCTATGTTGAATGCACTTATTGTACGTCGCTTTGGATAAAAGCGTCTGCTAAATGACTGTAATGTAATGTAATGTTGTCACAGTGCACACGTTAATTGCCATACAATCAGCAAAATCATTCACAGGTGCGTCTACCTCCCCTTCTCTCCGCCAACAGCTGCTGGCATAACCATGCCCCCCGCCACACAAATCAAATCACATTTTATTTGTATAGCCCTTAATCACCGTTACAGTCTCTAAGGCCTTCACTGTGCCCAAAGTGTGAAACAATAAATGGTTAGTACACGACATCCCCCAGCCTTGGACGCTCCCGGAGGACAAGGAAAAACTCCCACAAAACCTTGTAGGAAAAAATGGAAGAAAGCTTGGGAGGGGCTACTTAGAGAGTGACCAATCAGTGTGACTGGTACTTTGACATCTTTTTCCTTGGATTTTTTTGTTGATGAAGTTTGAATTTCTGTAGGTGGCATTCTTTTCTTTTTTCCTTTTTTCCTTGGAAAGACATTTCAAACTTTTAAATAATAAAAACAGTAAATAACATAGAATAAAATTTATAAAATTCAAGAATGAAAGCAGTATTTACATAAAAGAACACAGTACATATGATGTAAGTACACATTTAAAGTAATAAATATACTATAATAAATAATGAATTGTATTTTATTATTATAATAGATGTAAATCAACATTAGCTACTTTTCTACAATTCTTTCATGAAGTTTATCTCATTTAAAGTCCATATAAAAAAATCAGATATTTAAAAGTGTTCGTCTACATTTCATTTACAAGCATATTTTTTATTTATTAGCACAGCCACCGTTTCTCTGTAGTCGTATACATCCGTACATAAACTCACCATACTACACACACGAAACACACTACATACTCATTTGACATCACAAATAATACGTTAAGTGTGGGTCGTACCTAGTGGGCAGTACCTAGTCTTTCAATGTCTTCTACAGTCCACAGGGAGAGACCAGCCAGAAAGCAGTTAGGCAGGAATCTGCCCTCCTAGCTTTTCTGCTAAGGTGCCACAAGCTCAATAAATACAATATTAACATAAATGCAATTATTAGAGAAAATTGCGTTCTGAGAGAGCCCCTGAACTTCTAAAAGCATGTGGGTGGACTAATTGCAATAGAAATGATCACCACCTTCCTCATGCTGCACTGTGCATCCTGAGCTTCCATCTCTCATTAGGGAGAAGCTCTAGCAGTTATTTGGTACTCAAGAGAAACAGCTTTTATTTCCAATTAGCTGTACATGTCTGAGGTTTCACTAATGAGTGCTTGTGTTCGTGGATGCATGTGGAAAGAGAGAGGGGGGAAACAGATACAGAGGAATAGGAAGGAGAGGAGAAGAGCTGCTGTGTTTGTGATAAGAATTGTTAATTAGCGAATGAACTAATAATCCACATTCATTTTTAATTTGGTTCAATGATGCTTGATTTAATTAAACACACAGACACGTCAGCAGAATGCAAATAAAGTCCAAATCTGGTAAA